>MU688656.1:135274-148622 GCA_026770625.1 Nicotiana glauca | reverse complement strand
GTCCTCTCAAGCTGAGTGTACTTTACCTCATAAGATGTGAACTTTTTGCTGAGGTAGTAAATCGCCTGCTCTTTCTTTCTTGTGACGTCATGCTACCCCAGTACACAACCAAAAGAGTTATCCAAAACTATCAGATAGAGGATCAAAGGTCATCTCGGCTCTAGCGGAACCAATACAGGTGGACTGACCAAATACTCCTTAATCTTGTCAAATGCAACCTGACATTCATCCATCCATATGACCGCAGCATTTTTCTTTAGCAGCTTAAAGATAGGCTCACAAGTTGTTGTAAGCTGGGCAATGAACCTGCTGATATAATTCAACCTGCCAAGCAAACTCATCACCTCTTTCTTGCTTTTTGGCGGTGGTAACTCCTGAATGGCTTTGATTTTGGATAGGTCTAACTCAATACCGCATCGACTTACCACAAACCCCAACAACTTCCCTGACGGGACTCCAGACGCACACTTCGCTGGATTAAGTTTGAGATTGTACCTGTGGAGCCTCTGGAAAAACTTTCTCGGGTCTTTAACATGATCACACTTCTTTCTCGACTTTATAATCACATCATCTACATAGACTTCCATTTCTCGATGTATCATATCATGGAACATGGTGTTCATCTCCCTCATGTATGTTGCCCCTGCGTTCTTCAACCCAAACGGCACAACCCTATAGCAATATGTCCCCCAGGGCGTGATGAATGCCGTTTTTTCTACATCTTCCTCATCCATCAAAATCTGGTGATAGCCCGCATAACAGTCCACGAAGGAACCAATCTCATGCTTGGCACAATTGTCAATCAATATATGGATGTTTGGCAATGGGAAGTTGTCTTTTGGACTCACTTTATTGAGATCACGGTAATCAACGCACACTCTGGTCTTCCCATCCTTCTTTGGTACAGGCACAACATTAGCTAACCAGGTGGGATACCGGGTAACCTGGAGAACCTTCGCATCAAACTTCTTAGTGACCACTTCTTTGATTTTCACACTAATATTTGTTTTGAATTTCCTCAACTTCTGCTTGACAGGAGGGCATGCGGGGTCAGTGGGTAGTTTGTGGACCACCAAATCGGTACTTTAACCCGGCATATCGTCATATGACCATGGGAAGACATCTTTGTACTCAAGCATTGCTTTGATTATTTCATCCCTGAGCAGAGCTTCCAAATGGACACTTATTTTTGTTTCCCGAACATTCTCCTAATCCCCTAAATTGACTGCCTCTGTATCATTCAGATTAGGTTTGGGTTTTTCCTAAAATTGACTTAATTCTTTACTGATTTCTTCAAAGGCTTCCTCATCATCATATTCTACCTTGTCTTCACACTCAATTTCTTGTATTATTATTTCGGAGTTATTGGTAATCAAGACTAGGCCGAAGACTCCGCATGCATGACACATCAGTGATACCAGCATAAACGGGACTGTATAAGAAAGAAAAGAAAGACAAAATAAAGGCTATCAGGAATGAAAAAGAGGGAAATTGCATTTCATTAAAATTGTAAGATAACAAGGTTTAACTCATCCAAACGGACGGAACATAGCATCCGAATTACAACCTTGGAAATAATCCAGATTAAACTGAAAGGAAAATCAAAACTAACTACCGCGACTTCCTTCGGGTAGGAAGAGGAGTAGCTTCCCAATTATTAAGCTTGGAAGGAGCCCCCACGAACTGCGCATCTGCTTTGCTTGGACCTTCGCCTGCCTCCACCATATTCACTTCATCAAACAGCTTTTCAAACCTTTCCATCAGCTTCTTGTCGGGTTCTATCATTACATAATGAAGTATAACCGTTGCTGGGCGCCTCTTAGTATCAGGACAGACAAAGGAACGAGATAGGCGGGGTATGGGTTTTGGAAGGGTCCATGCTCTCTTTTTCATCTGCTTAGCTCGCCTTATGTCAGTAGTAGTAGGCTTAAAGCCTAACCCGAAAGTATCCAAGTTTCCAGGAAGAGACACCGGCTGTATGATGCCCTGTAGCAAAGCACCTAAACCCTTTCCAGGTAAAATTCCATTTTTTTATCATTTCTGAGGCTACCATGACGGATGCAGCATCTACTCTGGGCTTAGGAATACATTTTTCTTCCGGGATTTTGGCAACTAACACTATGTCCAATATTTGGTAAAACCATAGAACTTTGTCATCTTCAGCTTCATCCAAAGGCATAATGGTATTACATGAATTATCCTCTCCATGCACAACAATTTCATGTCGGTCCCATTAGAATTTGACCATATGATGTAAGGTAGACAGCACAGCTTTTGCGGTATGAATCTAGGGCCGACCTAATAAGATATTGTAAGAAACAGACACGTCGAGCACTTGGAATTCCATTGTGAATTCAACTGGCCCTATTGTCAGTTCAAACACAATGTCCCCGACCGTGTCCTTTCCCCCTCCATCAAATCCTCGCACGCAGACGCTATTCTTCAAGATTCTTTCACTGTCCACTTTTAACTTTTCCAATGTGGAGAGAGGGAAAATGTTTTTGCTAGACCTGTTTTCAATCAATACTCGAGTAACCACAGAGTCTTCACACTTCACTGTGAGGTAAAGTGCCATATTATGCTCAGTACCCTCCAAAGGCAATTCATCATCAGAAAATGTAACCTTGTTGACCTTGAAAATCTTATTCTCTATCTTCTCCAAATGATTTACAGAAATCTTATCCGGAACATGGGCTTCATATAGAAGCTTCATCAACGCACGACGATGCTTGTCCGAATGAATCAATAGAGACAACAATGAAATCTGCGCTGGAGTTTTCCTCAACTTTTCTACAATAGAATAATCTTGCACCTTCTTTTTCTTTAATAATTCTTCAGCCTCTTCTTCAGTTAAAGCCCTTTTTACTGGCGCTGGATTATCTTTGACTGCTTTAACCTTTCTCAACTCTTCAGGGGCAAAGCATCTCCCTGAACGAGTCAGTCCATGAGTCTAACAAACTTCTTCTTTAACTTCCTTCCCCTTGCACATCATAGTCACTCGGCCATAATTCCATGGAACATCCTTTTCACTGACTATGAGCAACTAAGTTACTGGTTTGATGATAACCGGCTCTGTGCAAGCACCCTTTACAATCACAACAGGTTTAACAATCACTCCTAGTACTTTAACGGGTTCTTGTTTTACTGCTATCACTGGTTTGTTGACTATCTATTCTACTGTGACCAATGCCTTTTCACTGATTAGTTTCTCATTTGCTTTGCTCTCACTGGCCCTGATCATCATCATAGTCTGTGAAGGCTTCTTGCATTCCCCTTTTTGCACTAACTCGATCGTATGAGTCTCATGATGGGTTGGTAATGGGTTCTGAGTGATGTTGGGTGTTTTCGGAGCCTACACTTCAATTCTCCGGGTATCAATAAGTTCTTGAATGGTAGTTTTCAAATGCCAGCATTTCTCTATATCATGTCCTGGCACACCTGAGTAATACTTACAATTCACTGAATGGTCCAGGTTCCTGGCGGGAGGATTTGGCAATTTGGGTTCAATTAGATTTAACATACCCAACTATCTCAATCTATGAAATATGCTGGTATAAGATTCTCCTAACGGAGTGAAAGTCTTCTTCTTTTGCAACCTATCATTCTTGGCAACAGGGTTGGGTTGAAAACCGGGTCCAGTGGGGTTTTTATAGGCTCTCGGAGGTGGGTATGTGTTTTGAGTGTGGTAGGTATTTTGTGGGGTGGGTGCACGCCATGGTGTCTAAGGTTGAGGGTATGTTTGGGTGTGGTGGACGGAGAAATGGGGAACTGGAGGTGGATAGTAGTGTTGTGGCGGGCCATATGGGCTGTGTGGGTAAGTTTGGAGATGGGGGCGTGGTTGATGATAATATGGTGATGGACCCCTAGACCAAGATCTTGATTCTACTACTATAATATCTTCCTTTTTCTTCTTTCCCAATACCCTTCCAGTACTGCTCTGGATGGCATGGGTAGTCGCTTTAATCGCTGAATAACTCATAATCTTGTTAGTCTTGAGACCTTCTTCCACCATACTCCCCATTTTCACTACCTCATTAAAAGATTTTCCCACTGCTGACACCAGATAACCATAGTAAGTAGGCTCCAAAGCCTGCAGAAAATAATTGACCATTTCACTTTCCTTCATTGGAGGATCAACTCTGGCAGCCTGTTCTCTCCACTGAAAACCATACTCTCTGAAACTTTCCCCTGGCTTCTTCTCAATTTTGGTCCGTGACAACCCGTCTGGAACGATCTCTAAGTTGTACTGAAAATGGCTTGCAAATGCCTGGGCCAAATCATCCCAAGTGTACCATCGAGCATGATCTTGCCGTGTGTACCACTCCAAAGCAGCACCACTGAGACTTTGACTAAAGTATGCCATTAATAACTCATCCCTTCCTCCAGCGCCTCTCATTTTGCTACAAAATCCCTGCGGATGTGCTACTGGGTCACAATGTCCATCATATAGATCAAACTTTGGTAACTTGAATCCCGTAGGCAATTGGACGTCAGGAAACAAGCACAAGTCCTTGTAAGCGACACTCACCTGTCCTCCTAGACCTTGCATATTTCTGAACGATTGTTCCAAACTTTTCACCTTTCGTATCATTTCTTCCTGCTCAGGGTTTTTAGAAGTCTTCTCTTCTTCAATTGGGACATCAAGAAGGGGAGTGTAAGGATATGGTTCTGGTGGTTTGAAGGTGGGTTCCGGTGGGTAGTAGTGGGTTTCCTGAGTTTGAAACAAGGGTTCACTAGAAGATCTCTGTAATGTGGCAGGTGGAGGGGACACAAACATGGGAGTGGTTGGAGGTGGAGGGCATGGAATTTGCTTGGGTAGGGGAGGTGGTGGTGTTTGGGAAGTAGTTGTGTATTATTGCTGGTAAGTAGGGTAGGCCAGAGAGGAATTGACTGTAGGAGGATCTTGTGACTGAGCTAATGGTGGAATATAGGTAGGGTTAGCAGGGTAAGCTGGTAGTGGTTGTCCCTTTGCCCAAGACTGGTACATTTTGGCCATCTGTTGCTTATACATTTCTTCTTTCATGGTGTTGACATCCGCAACTTCTTCCTCTCTAGATGGGTCGACGATGCTTGCTTCTAACTCTTGGTTAACTATTTTTAACTTATCTTTAGAGCGGGTGTTATATGGGTGAGTTGCCAGAATTCCAGTCTACTAAACCACCCGTCTGGACTCATCATCAACAACAGCGTTGTTAGTGGTTAGGGCATTAATCAAATAGATAACCACACATTTGGGACATGAATGCAATTTTGCTCGACCGTTTGTGTCATTCCAGCTTTGACTGTGACATCTTTCTTTTATCATTGCCTTGTTTCTTTTATTTTCTCATTATTTCTTTATTGCAGATTTTTCCTTCTCTTTTCTTTTTCTTTTTCTCTCCCATATTCTTTTATTGCTCCGCTCTTCTTTTTGTTTTAATTTTTATTCTTACTGTATTTTCCTTTTTCATATGGATGGATCCTATAGGGATTGCCTACGCATCTCAAGCAGATCAAATGCAATAAATGTAAAATAGAAACAAAATATTTTTTGGAATTTTCAATTTTACTAATAACAAGCATTTAAAATACAATGACTCAAGACTGACGCATGAAGATAACTAACAGACTCTAAATGATAATACGGGCTACAAACTCCATCAGCAACTATTCTACTTCAAAATGAAAATGCAGACTGACTTGAAATGAAAATACAGACTCAAATAACTGATACACTCTAGTAGAAATGAAATACAAACTCTAATAACAATCATGAATACATCAAAGCTTCAAACCCTGGGGCCCGCGGGGCATCATTCGGCATTACCGCAGGCCTGCGCGCAAGACCCCTTTGTAATTGCTCCAAATCCTTCATGAGATGTCAAACAAATATCATCACTGACGCAAAGAAAGTGGTATGACTCATCCGTTCACCGTCCTGGCATCTCTTAACGATATAGTGTGCAATACTTCGGATCCTTTCCCTGATCTGGCCCTTTTCTTTGAGAAGCCGACTTATCTGTTAGGTACGGGCCTCTAGTACCTGGGAGTCCTGGAGATGCAGGTCTTGTAGCAATTTTATTTCCTTTTGCATCTGGGCAATCAACTCATAACAACGACCTCTCTCGGCCTGAAATTCTTTATCTCGCCGGGCCGCTTTTTCTTCTAGAGTATTCGTTTTCCTCTTCATGTTGGCAATGGTTCCTTCATAGTCTCTTTTCAGTTGTTGTACATACTGGGCTCTTTCCTCAGTTTTCTTGGCCTAGTGTGCTCGATGTATTGCTATGTTCCTTTAGGATTTTTCTAATTCTTCTTGGCAATCCGAAACTTGCTTCTGTAAACCCTTTATCAATCTTTCATCAGACACACTTCTTTCCCGATTTCTAGCATCGATTTTCATTTGTTGAATTTGTGCCTTAAGAGCTTCATTTTCCTGGGCCAATTTATTTTTCTCCCCTTCATCAGCCGCAATTTGTACACTTTTCTCAAATTGAAGATCCTGCACCTCCTGCTCTAACGCCCCAATTTTTGCTCGGTATTTTTTATCTTTTGTCAACCAATCCCATTGGACCTGGTCTCCGTCAGTAAACTGTTGTACATGGGGTCTCTTAGCGGGCCTCTCGGGAATTTGAAACCTTTTGCCGAACCATATCAAATACTTGGGGTCCACTTCACCCTTTGCCCGATCTTGTATCATGGTGTCAGGTTGCAGAAACCAACTCTCATTCTATATCTTTTGGATTCTCGCTTCCGGGAAAGCAGCTTTAGGACCCAACTCAATAATTTGTTCACTCAATTCCTCATCATTATGCACTGTTTGGAACCTTCCAAATTGTCGCAAGACCCGGTAAGGAGCGTAAGGTTTTATGCTTCAAATACCCATTAGAAGAATATAAGGGACTTCCGTTGATGTGTAGACAGCTTCAGTTTCGGGAAGCCACCCATAAGCCCACTCAATCTTATCTGCGGTCAACGATCTCAAGCATGATGACCAAGCTTCAACACCTTCGGGAAAGTTAATGCATGTGACCCGGGTTTCAAATTCACTAATGCAACTAAGCCTGGTTAACCTAAAATTCATATACCTTGTACGGTGGCATAGATGCTCCTGGATCCATATTTGTAGTAAAAGATTACACCCCTAAAAGAATTTCTCGCCTTCCCGACACTTGGTTAGAGCCCGATATATTTCTTCTACGATCAAGGAAACTACCGTGCTAATAGGTTTCTTCATAGCCACATCCACCATTCCTACTAGCCCTAGTTCTATGTGACCGACTTTCCTTGGGCAAATCACAATTCCCAGAAAAGCCACCATAAATGCTAACCCTCGTCGGGCCTCCCATTTGTCTTTGTTTCCAGCGTGTGTCAGGCCGGTGTTAGGTTCTTCAAAGCCTCTTGGGTTGCCATACCAATGATAGAGGAAGTGCAAAGTGCAACACCCTTCCGCTAGACACGGGTCTTAGATATCCCGACTGATGTTCAGCAAATCTAAGAATCTGTGGAGTGCGACCGGTCTCGGTGATAAGGGATATCTACTTCGCATATTTCCATTAAGGCCTGCATACCCTGCAATCTCTTCCAATGTCGGTGTGAGTTCACAATCGGAGAATCTGAAGACATTGCGTGTTGGGTCCCAGAACGGTATCAAAGCTTCAACAATATCCTTTCTTGGCTTTATGTTCATGAGTCCCACAAGGCCGCCCAAAATTTTGACCACTATTTCTTTACTTCCAGTTCCTAGGTCATCCCACCACATATGGAGCTTTAGGGGTATCTCGCTCGGGACTGAGAAGGTTTCGATATTGTTTGAGTTCATCCTGAACATTTTATTTAAAGGGTTTTAATGATTAAGGGGAAAAGTGGCTATTTTTGCAAAATTTTATTTAAGAAACTACAAACTCGATGATTAAAACTAGATCAAGAATACATCAAAGCTTCACATCCTGGGGACCGTGGGGCATCACTCGGCATCGCTACAGGCCTCCGTAATACTGAGAAGGTTTCAATGTCAACTGCGACTATTTTAAAAAAAACTGGCAATGTAATGGCTTATTTTGACAAAATGGTAATTTTTTTTTTTGTAAAATTATGGTTAAGACAAAATTTGATTTTGCAGATACGGCCTTTCAGCACTTCCGAAAGGGAGATTTTAAGGCTATGCCCGCAAACTATTTTAAAAATTACTCAGGGTGGCTGTTCTTGCAAAAATGGCCTTTCGGCGTCCTTTTGCGGGACATTCGGCTTATTTTAGACAAGAATGGCATCACCCGACTTTAAAATTTGATATTTTTTAGCTATTTTTGCAAAAGGGGTGGTTGGACCCGTCAAGTGTTGCCTACGTATCTCACACCCGGTGAGAATCAAACCAGCATAGTTCGGGCCGATTGGCCAAAATCAAAACTATTTTTGACCAACAATTTTTTTTCAATTTATTTTTTTTCAAATATTTTTTCCTTTATTATTTTTTTTAACAATCCGGCAACATTTCTGTACTATTTGGGCGTTGGTTTTTCAAACAAATGATTACCCTCACTTAGTCCTAACACTGCTATTTTTCATAATTTTTTACTAAGCCGGTCAACATGCGAAGTCGAGCAAATAAATGCAAATAGCACGTAAGATGCATCAGGATGGTCGTTTCAATTCAGGTCACCTGTCCTAGACGAACCCAACCCCTGTGTTGAGTCCCCTAAGTCAAATGCACATGATACAAACAAGCGTCGTACTAGGGATCCGGCATGAGTTTATTGTTCTTCTAGGTTTAAACCCTAGGTTTATTGGTCTAGACCTGGCTTACCCGAGCGGATAACTCAGGCCGAGGGGAAGGCAGCGTACCGGGGATACAGAAGCTCCGCCGGCTTTGCAACTTATCCAAACCTCGTTCTAAATTGGGAAAAAGACTCTAACAGAAGAGAAGCTACATGAAGTGCACCCTTCTCCATGATGTAGAAGACTCAGAAAGAAGGAGGGATTCGCGACAGTTTATATACAATTCAACAAATATTAAAGCGGTAAAACATTTAGCACATAAGGCATGGAACATATAGCAAAATCAAATAAAGCCAAATATAACAATTTAACTGAGCTCGAATTCTTGAACCCTGAACCGAAATTCTAGGTTCTGGTCCCCAGCAAAGTCGCCAGAGCTGTCACACCTCCTTTTTCTGGCTTTACTACATCCCAGGGAAGGGTATAATAAAAAGGAGTTTTTTCCAATTAAAGGACAATCGAAACGGGATTCGTTTATTAAGAGATTCAGAGTCGCCACTTGGGAGATTTATGGTGTCCCAAGTCACCGGTTTAAATCCCGAATCGAGGAAAGGTTTTGACTTTGTTTAATAGTCACGAACCAGAAATCCGGGTAAGCAATTCTATTAACCCGGGAGAAGGTGTTAGGCATTCCCGAGTTCTGTGGTTCTAGAACGGTCGCTCAACTGCTATACTTGGCTAAAATACCTGATTTTAATACATGTTAAACCTACAGTGCAATTTTAAAGTTATTTACCGTTTTTTGTCAATTATTATTTTATTTAAGAAAGTGAACGTCGTTTAAGAATATTTTTTGGACAACATCATATAAAATGCACCCGGATCCTCGACACATTATTATTCAACATTTTTGGATTTGGATTTGGGTTGCATAAAATGCACACCCGAATTTAGGAATGTAATTTGATTAAAATCGCGTCTAAAAGAGACTAACGTGTTGTTATCTTTTGGGAAGGCCATGAAATTTTCTAAACGGCCCGTCCCGAATTTTTAAGTATTTTTATTAAGTAATTAATGAGGGCCCCGCATTTTGTATATTTGATTTGGCGAGGCTCGTCTCATTTTATTATTAGAAGGCCAACCTAAAGCAAACTAAAATTTTCTATTTATCATTTGTCTCTAAAAGGCCAATTAATTAACAAATATAAATTCGGGCCTCGAATTCAAGTCTGAATTCAAACAAAAGGGGAAACCCTTTTAGCTTGAACCCGCTACCTAATTCAAAACTCAATTTTATATTTATGATTTAATTTCCTCTATTCCTAAATATGTGATGAATTTAATTGTATCAAATTAAACTGAGAATTGAATTTCCCTTACCCAAATCCAAATAACAGGTTGGCCTACAATGGGTTTTTATATGGCCCATTTGCATAGGCCCAGTACAAGTGAGAGACGGCCCAGGCAATGATGGTGCCACAGCATGGGATCGAATCCTAGCAGGAACAATGGCAATCGAAATGACTATGAAGCCAATGTCAAATTCAAACCACAATAATGATAGAACATAATGATATAACATTCTTTTTATTTTTTTATTATTAAACAACAACAACAACAACGGCCCAGTATGATCCCACAAGTGGGGTCTGGGGAGGATAATATGTACGCAGACCTTACCCCTACCCCGAGGGGCAGAGAGGCTGTTTCTAAGAGACCCTCGGCTCAAGAAAGCGAGAAGAGGAGATATATTAGTACTATCAATAGACTCATAATAAAATAACATAAAATAATATACATAACATAAAATAACAAAATAACAGCAATATATGAAATCTAGAAAATATGAAAAGGATGAAAGGTATAACAATATCTACCAGATCAAGCCCTGAATCAGTATCTGACCAGTAGTATCCTATGAATAAGTCCTAACTGTCTAGTCTTACTCTAATGCCTTGTAGAAATATTCAAACTTTCCTTAACCTATAACCTTAATTCTCGACCTCCACAGTTCCCTATCAAGAGCCATGTCCTCAGTAATCCTAAGTCGCGTCATGTCCTACCTGATCACCTCGCCCCAATACTTCTTAGGTCTCCCTCTACCTCTCCTCGTGCCCACCACATCCAGTCGTTCACACCTCCTCACTGGTGCATCAGAGCTCCTCCTCTGAATGTGCCCAAACGATCTGGGTCTTGCTTCCCTCATCTTGTCTTCCATGGGGGCCACGCCCACCTTCTCTCGAATAACTTCATTCCTAATCCTATCCATCCTTGTATGCCCGCACATCCACCTCAACATCCTCATCTCCGCTTTCATTTTTTGGATGTGTGTGTTCTTAACCGGCCAACACTCGGTCCCATACAACATGGTTGGCCTAACCACTGCTCTATAAAACTTACCTTTTAGTAACAGTTGCACTTTCTTGTCACACAGAACTCCCGACGATAACCCCCACTTCAACCAACCCACTCCTATACGGTGTGTGACATCCTCATTGATCTCCCCGATCCCCTGAATAATTGACCCAAGGTACTTAAAACTACTTCTCTTAGGAATGACTTGAGAGCCGAGCCTCACTTCCCATCCCACTTCCATCGGCTCGGCCCCAAATTTGCACTCGAGGTATTCCGTCTTCGTCCTGCTCAACCTGAAGACATTAGACTCAAGTGTATGTCTCCAAACCTCTAGCCTCTCGTTGACTCCGCCTCGTGTCTCATCAATTAGAACTATGTCATCAGCAAATAGCATGCACCATGGCACCTCCCCTTATATATGGTGAGTTAGTGCATCCATCACCAGGGCAAATAGGAAAGGACTTAACACAGACCCTTGGTGCAACCCCGTAACAACCGGAAAATTCTTGGAGTCACCTCATACTGTCCTAACCCGAGTCTTAGAACCATCGTACATGTCTTTAATCGACCTAATGTAGGCAACCGGGACCCCTTTAACCTCTAGGCATCTCCATAGGACCTCTCTAGGGACCCTGTCGTACGCTTTCTATAGATCAATAAATACCATGTGGAGATCCTTCTTCTTATCTCTGTATTGCTCCACCATCATCCTAATAAGGTGGATAGCATCTGTTGTAGATTTCCCCGACATGAACCCAAACTGGTTGTCTGAAATATACGTTGTCCTTCGCACTCTAGTTTCCACCACTCTCTCCCAGATTTTCATGGTGTGACTCAATAATTTGATACCCCTATAGTTGTTACAGCTTTGGATATCGCCTTTATTCTTATATAACGGAACTATTGTACTCCACCTCCACTCTTCAGGCATCCTATTAGTCTTGAATATAACAGTAAACAACCCAGTAAGCCATTCCAAGCCTGCTCTACCCACACACCTCCAAAGTTCAATTGGAATTTCATCTGGCCTGGTAGCTCTGCCCCTTCTCATCTTATGCATTGCCTCCATGACCTCATCGGCCTCAATGTCCCTACAATAACTTAATTCATAGGGATTGTCGGCATTCCTCAATTCACCTAGTACAATATCCTGATCCCTTCTTTCATTTTGAAGTTTATGAAAATAGGTCTGACATCTCCTCTTAATGTAGTCATCCCCCATCAACACTTTGCCATCATCATCCCTTATGCACCTCACCTGGTCCAGATCCCGAGCCATCCTTTCTCTCGCCTTATCGAGTTGGAACAACTTCTTCTCCCCGCCTTTGTTACCTAACTCCTCATACAGACGAGTGAAAGCTGTCGTCTTAGCCTCCATTACTGCCATCTTCGCCTCCTTCATAGCTTCATTATACCTCTCCTTGTTTGCTCTTTTATCCTCCTCACCAGTGCTCCCTATTAACCGTAGGTAAGCCGCCTTCTTTGCTTCCACTTTAGCTTGGACAACTGCATTCCACCACCAGTCTCCTTTGTGGCCGCCGGTGCGGCCCAAAGATATCCCTGACACCTCTCCCGCCGCCTTCCTTATACAGTCCGCCGTTGTAGACCACATAGTATTTGCGCCCCCATTACTTCTCCAAGCTCCCAGTGGTGATAACCTTCCTTCCAGCTCCTAAACTTTCTCCTTAGTCAAGGCACCCCACCTAATCCTCGGGCAGCCTCGAACTGGCCTCTTCTTCCTCCTTATCATAATATCAATATCCATCACCAAAAGCCTATGCTGCATTGCAAGGGTCTCACCTGGGATAACCTTGCAGTCCGCGCATAACCTTCTGTTGCATCTCCTGAGGAGTAGATCGTCAATCTAAGTCTTTGCCATCGAACTTCGGTAAGTAACCAAATGTTCCTACCGCTTCGGAAAACTTGAGTTCGCAATCACAAGATCGAATGCCTTGGCAAAATCCAACAATGAAGTGCCCCTTCCATTCCGCTCCCCGAAACCAAAGCCGCCATGCACCTCAGTATAACCTCCTGCAGACGACCCAATATGACCATTGAAATCTCCTCCTATGAATAGCCTCTCGGAAGGCGGAATACTACGAATGATATCATCCAACCCCTCCCAAAAGTGCCTTTTAATCTCCTCATCCAAGCCGGCTTGTGGCGCGTACGTGCTAAAGACATTTAAAGTACACTCACCCACCACCAATTTAATAGTCATTAGTCTATCATTCACCCGCCTGACCTCTACCACCAACTATCTAAGATGGCTATCTACCAGGATACCTACTCCGTTCTTCCC
>MU688656.1:60774-134346 GCA_026770625.1 Nicotiana glauca | reverse complement strand
CAGAGTACCACAACTTATACCCATCCACATTTCTCTCCCTCGATCCAACCCACCTAGTCTCCTAGACACAAGCTATATTAATCTTCCTCTTCTAAAGGATCTTCGCCAACTCTATAGACTTACTAGTTAGTGAACCTATGTTCCATGACCCGATTCTCAAACTATAGGCTCCCTTGCCCGCTCTACTTCCCCTACCTCCCGACCCACCCCCTGATCCCGCCCCACACTCTGTCCCACCCGAGGACATGTCCCTAATCTATCATTCCAGACTACAGCCACTACCCCTACGACAATCTAAAGAAGACTCGCTAGTGCACAACAAACAAGTGACTACTAGTACACTAGTTGAATGATTTAACTATTGTGAACTATAGTAACATCAATTTAGCTAAAACCAAAAGGGAAACAGTATAAGGGAGGTACCAACTCCCTAGAATCGAATCTGTGTTGATTTGCGGTACTCGATGTAGTTGTACGTTCATGCACCGCTTTCCACCACCCTTTGCTGACGCTCGTCCAGGTTCTCTCCTTTGCTAGTGCTAGTGCGCCCAAATTGTCTCCAACAACTTTAAAAAATTTCCTGGACCAATGTGCTGCGCTCACTTCCAAATTTCTGCCATCCTTTGCTAATGCCAACTGGAGGTGACCCGTGCTGCTTGTCCAAACGCCGCGATTTTCCACCTGAAATTTAGAGAAGAAAACAAAGACCAACGAGGAGAAGGGGATGTTGTCACCACTATACTTGGTGACCCACTATTTGACAACCTTGGATGCCAGCTTTTACGATGCCGGAGCAAGTACCGGCTAAGGGGGAGAGAGGGGGGGGATTGAAGCTGCCAATAGTTATGTACAAAGTTTTGTAAATGAACGAGACAAAACCTCAAAGTTTTGTACAGGCCTTGACCAAATTAAAGAAAAAGAAAAATTGAACTCCTGCATTAACCCACCAAGGCGGACGGCAGACGGCTATTCTAGTTGATTTTAGAAATCAAGACTCACGAAACAGAATTTCAGTTAACAAAGCTTACCCTTACCAAGCAAAGATACTGGAGAAAAATGTAGAGATGACACTGTAATAAATTTTGGCTTGTGAGATCACAAAAATTTTAAACCAATTTCTACTGAAAGCACATATGCCCTGAGTTTATGCAAATCCTACAATAGTTTGTAACGAGGAGCAACTATACATGTTTGTTCCATTGAAGATTAAAAGTCATGGCATTATTAAAAACTTTATTAGAGCTAAAATACTAATCAGCTATCACAAATACTAATTAAAACTTAACATGAATAGTGCAAATACCCTGATTTAAGATTAAAGTCCTATTCAAATAAATACAATGAAGTTGCAGCTCTTAAACAGACAGACTCATATAATTTACATCAGTCTAATTCTAACATTCATATGCAGTATTCATACATTAGAAAATGAACTTCAATTAACTTCAAATGTCCCAGCAGTGTCAAAAATAGTCTAGTCCAGTTTCAATTATACAGTCCAGGATTTATACCTAATTTCTATTTAACTACCAATACACGATAATCAATTATACAGTCCAAGATTTATGTCTAACTTCTATTTATCTACCAATACATGATAATCCAAGCAACATATTTCAGGATCAACCAGGTGAGCAAATTTATTCCATTTCAAGCTTCAGAGTTACAACAAAGTGAATTCAAACGTGTACCTGGAAATTGAATAAGATGAGGAAAAATATGGGTCAGCTACAGCAGTAACTTTAGCACACAACAACAGCAAATTTTAGCCCAGAAATGACTCAGTGGTTCTAGAATCACAACACAGAAAACAACAGCACTCAATTTGATCCAAAATGACTCAATTGAACTCAAAAACCCACTCAAAATCAATACCAGCAGATTTGTGGTGCTTCAGCCAACCAAAACAGAACTAAAGCTATGAAATAACAACTAAAAGTTGAAATCCATCTAAAATGTTAATGGAGCAGTATATATTTTTGGATTTTTCTATTAGATTTCTATTGTTTTTGGATTTTTGAAGGTTTGAATTTCAAAATCATATCTGAAATTGAAGAGGAAGTTTTTTTTTGGGGGGGGAGGGCAATTGGAGGCTAAAACTTGTTATTCAAGTAATGAGCATGCCCTTTTATAGGCAAATAGGAGGTGCAAGTCAGATTTTAAATTTTCTTTTCCAATCCCTATTTATTTTTAGCTTTGGTCCTTCAGTTTTAACTTGTTATCCAGGTAACTACCCTAACTTTTTTGAAATCTAAGTTGTACCTTATTCTAGAAGACTATAGTGACTTCTAGTGTTAACTAGAATACTACTCTCCTATTTTAAATACCCAAATTGTCGCTGAGCATCCCTGAAACTACTGTATTAACCCAGGCCTTTTTTATCCCATCTGAAAATGATCAACTATAAACAAACGACCCATTACTCTAGAATTGAACCAACAAAACCATTCAAAATTAAACAAACTCCTATCTGATCAAATGAAACTGAGATTGAGTCAACACTAAACTAATTACCCTAAGCAATCACAGAACAAAAGAAACTATCACTTGAGTTAACTAATCAATTATAATAAACAATTATGAATCGATTAACTAACACAGAATCAGAATGGATTAAAGTGACAACTAAACACAGTACTGCCAACAGAACCTTAACAATTTAACAAAACTCGATTAAACCCTGAACATGGCATTTAAAATAAAGCAGAACTAAACTAATTAACACCCCAAATGCATTCAATTACCAAGTTTAAACAAAACTAAACATAGAAGTTAAACCTATGACCATAGTAGAATGAAATCAAAACTAGAGGAAATTTATTAATTTCGGATTAAATCTTACTAATCAACTAAGATAATATCAAAAGGAAAAGGCAGAAGGAAACAGACAAAGGAGCACACTGATGAAAATTACTTAACCAGTCAATTCCCAAACTTGAATTTAATCCACTTCCGGTGATACTTGAGCCTCATTTTTGTTAGATTCTTCACGCATGAGACGAGGAGGGTTGCATAATGTCCATTTAGCAAGGTTTGGGAGATTAGGAGTTATGTCCGAAAACTCTATTTAAGATTCGAGGTGCCCCAGGCAGATTTGAAGAAAAATTATCATGGATTTGGGTAGGGAAAGGGGAGAATGACCTAGGATGTTAATTTGGGCGAGTTTGGACGAAGTTGCGTCGTGGCCGGAAAAAACTTCGATTTGATATTCGAAGCTTTTGGCCGGAGTTTGAAGGAAATGATTGATGGATTCAGGTAGAGGAAGAGGAGAGGAGTATAGGGTGTTAATTTGGTAGTATTTGGAGGTGGGCCGCCGCCGTGGGCGATTTCCGGAGGCGGCTGACGGTGGTGTTACACAGTGGTTGAATACGAGGAAGATGAAGAGTGTTTTAGGGTTTTTAACATTTTCAAACATTTTTATTAATTAACTGAGATCGAATCTGAGTCGTTGGATTAAAGAGATTGGATGGCTCAGATCAAACGACGCCAAACGGCGTCGTTTTGTATAGTGAAGGGGCAGACCGGGTTGGGGAATCATTTGGGCCTGGGAAATGGTACAAATGTATTGGGCTGGCGGAAATAATGCAAACAATGGCCCAATTTTACTTTTCAATTAAGGCCACACATTTTTTAATTGTTTTCCCTTTTATTTCTTTTTTCTGAATTTTTCTTGTAATTTTCTTCTTTTATTTTTTAATGTTTTCATTTGTGTTTATTTTTCTAATTTTATAAAAATGCAAAAATTAAAACAAAGACATAATATAATTCAAATTTAAACTATTTAACTCCTAAAATAATTTAAAACTATTCTGTGACGAATTCACAATTAAAACAATTAAAATGTCAAAGTGAACTATTTTTGTCATTTTCTTTATATGTGAACAATTTTAACTATTAAAATACGAAATTAAACCTAAATGCCAATGTATTTTTGTATTTTCCATATGAATAAAAATGCACAAATAAAATGCAAACAATTAACCAAAAGTACCACAAAATTCACAAAAATTATAAAATACTAAAGAAATTATTTTGTTTGAAATTTTGGGAATTATTGCTTAGGAAAAAATCACGTTCTCACAATACTAGTTAGGAACCTTTGAAAAAATTAGTTTAAAACAAGTAGTTAAAACTACTAAAGAGACTATATATGTTTTGCAAGATCTTACAATGAGTACTATTACTCTCTGGTAATTCCATGACTCTGGATAGAAAAACATCTTTATACCATCTAAAAGATGTTAAGGTTTTACACCTCAAATTTTGAAGCATAGTTCGAATAGTCTCACTATTGTCAAACCATCTTCCAAAGAAATGTTCTATGATAGTCATAGCTAGAGCATAGATAGAATTTCGGACAGTTTTGCCTTCTTCTGTTTTTGTTGCATTTATAATTTGCAAACGTTGGTCATGGGTAAGATAATTATCCTACCATCCTTTAAGTTGACTAGTAAATCCATCTATTATCATTTCTGTAATAGCTCTATATGTATTCTTATTAACTTTACAGATATTATTGTACATAAGCATTCTATTTACCGTGGTATAGATTTGTCTATCTGCAAGTCCGTCTATGTTCAGGTAAGCCTCTTAAAGTAAGTGGATTAAAAGCAACTTGTATTAGACCTATATGTATAAATCTGTGTGATTCCCTACAAGGGGCTAAATAACTTTTTGCAAAAATCTTGTTTTCTTCCATTTAAATCTGAAATAAATGATGAATATAATGATAGAATCATAAATTATAATTAAGTTCGCTTATAGAACACTTACCCCAATCCATATGGTGAAAATCGTCACAAAAATCGCTTCAATCCGAGCTTCATAGCTCCAAATATGTTAAAAATGGCTGAAACCTCGAAATATAGCTTCTGCCCAGGTATTTACTCTTCGCGATTGTGGAAAATTCTTCTCAATCGCTAAGCACAACATTTCTCAACCCAAAATTTTCCCTTCACGATCGGGAGAAATGCTATGCGATCGCGAAGAACAAATACTCATCTTTTCCAGACAGTCTCTAGTATAATGGCTATAACATTTTGTACAAAACTCCAAATTGCAAATGGTTTAACATTTTGAAAACTAGACTCCAAGAAATACAATTTTCGTGCTTTTCTCATATTCTAGTTCCTTATTGATTACAAGTTATAAGCTTCCAAAGTCATCTCTATGAAACACAAATTTATCCTTCGCAATTTCCAAACTCTTCCCGGATAGGCTGTAGTGTACCATTCATAACTTTTTGTACACAGCTCCAAATACAAATGGTTTAACTTTTTGAAAACTAGACACAAAGGTCTACAACTTTCATTTTTACACCATTTCCAAATTCCTTATATATTGCAAAATAAAAGCTTTCAAAGTCGGGTCAGTGCAGCAGAAACTTTCTTCTACGCGATCGCAAAGGCCTTCCGCGATCGCGAATCACTGGCCATTTACTCATCGCTATCGTGACCAATTCCCCGCGATCGCGTAGCATACTGTTGTAGCCAAAAACCAGCAACTAAAAATATGCTAGACATGGTTCGAAATCTTCCTGAAACTCACTCGAGCACCTCGGGACCCCTTCCGAACATATCGACAAGTCCCAAAACATATCACGGACTTAGTCGAGGCCTCAAATCACATCAAACAACGCTAAAAATACGAATCACACCCTAATTTGAGTCTAATGAAACTAAGAAATTCCAATTTCTACATTCGACGCCAAAACCTATCAAATCACGTCGGATTGACATCAAATTTTGCACAAAAATCACATTCGACATTACGGACCTACTCCAACTTCCAAAATTGGATTCCAACCCCGATATCAAAAAGTCCACTTCCGGTCAAACTCCTCAAAAACCTTCAAATTTCTATCTTTAGCCAAATGACTCCAAAATGACCAACGGACCTCCGAATTCACTTCTGATCATGCTCCCAACATCAAAATTACCATACAGAGCTATTCCCAGACTCGGAATACCAAACGGAGATTGATAACACAGAAATGCACTTCAACCTAAACTTATGAAGTTCCTCCAAAATGCTAACTTCCATATTAGGTGCCGAAATGTTCCCATGTCTTTCAAAACCCGATCCGGACATACGCCCAAGTCCAAATTTATCATACGAACCTGCTGAAATCTTTGAATCTCGATTCTGAGGTCGTTTACTCAAAAATACAATCTCAGTCGATTCTATCAAATTAAAGCTTTCGAAATGAGAATTCTCTTTCCAAATCTACTCCGAACTTCGCAGAATTCCATTTCGACCATGCGTACAAGTCATAATACTTGAAAAGAAGTTGCTCATGGCCTCAAACTACTGAGCGATATGCTAGAGATCATAATGACCGGTCGGGTCGTTATACTATCATTGTAGATAGTGACCATGCCACTTTCAGATTATTATCAGAAAATGATTTAGCCCCTTATAGGAAATCACACAGATTTATACATATAGGTCTAATAGAAGTTTCTTTTAAGCTACCTAGTTTAAGAGGCTTACTGAAAGCTTCATAGCAGAAATCAAAACTGAAAAAAGTCTCTTATAGGGACTGTACAAACCAGTTTGGCCTATGGTCCAGTTTATTTTAATACTTATCCTAATTTGCAAATTTTTCTAAAGTATGAGAATTCTATAAATGCTTTAATACTTAGCATTAAATTATATGGTTGTGATTATTTACCTGGTACAAAAGTTATATGCATTTGTTATATGATTTATTATAAGCCTTTCTATACTTTGAATCCTATGTGCAAAATTATGGATTTCAAAAATGAGACTAATCTTATAGAAACTAATTTTGATAGTCACTACCAGAAGACCTATAAAATGGGATGAAATAGACTTTTTCAAAAAATGGGTCATAGAGAAAGCAGTGGCTCCTCAAAACACTGGTAAAATTGAGGTAACAGAAATAGAACAAACCTCAGATGAGACTACAAAAATCAGGTTCAATTACCCAGTCCAGACTGATAATTTCAGTCTAGGATCTAGATTAACTAAATCAAAATCTTCTTATATTTCTTCAATTAATTATGTGGTAGATTTTTCATCTGGAGCATCCACATCACAAAATAGATATAATAATAGAATTAATAATATAAGGATCAGTCCAGAGAATATTGTCAATGTCAATTCATATCTTGAACCAACTGCATCCGAAATGGATTTTTCAAATGGTGCTGATAATGATGGTTGAAAACCAAATAGATTTTAGTCCGTGTTCACCGGCAAGAAAAATGATTTTAGATGAATTTTTAAAACTCAGATGGGCTATTTTTAGAAAATATTTTTTTGAAAATTTTAATGATGAATTAACACAATTTTTCAGACATGATTCAGGTCTAAACATGTTTACCATTATATTTCGTTATTGGAACGAGATTATATGCTCACTAGTGGGAAAATTACTCTAGCTATGAATATCATAGAATATTTCTCTGGAAGATGGTCTGATAATAGTGAGACCATTAGAACTATGCTTCAAAATTTGAGGTGTAAAACCTTAATATATTTTACATGGTATAAAGATATTTTTCTACCTAGAGTCATGGAATTACCAGAGAGTAATAGTACTCATTGGAAGTCCAAATTTATTGATGGACTCCCTCCTTTATTTGCTAAAACAATCGGGAAAACCCTTAGGGGAACAACAATGAGTATTGATTGTAATAAATACTCATATGGTAAATTATTCAATGTATGCACTCAAGAAGGTTTGGATTTATGCAATGAGATCAACCTAAACCAACAAATCAAGAAACATCATCTCACAGAGAGACAACAATTAGGGAAATTTTGCGAACAATTTGCTATTGATATTCTAGCTAATAGAAAAAAGTCTCATAGAAAGAAAGATTTTCATAAAAAGAAAAAAGTTTCTCTTGAGAAGCATTATGAAAAAACCCAAAGGAGAAAAGCTTTTCATAAATCTAGAAAAGGTTTTATAAAATTAAAAAAACCCCAGGCCTAATTTTGAGTAGGCCATTTTGCAAAAAAATTGTAAGATCAAGGATAATATTAAAGAACTTGATTTAGATGATAATATCAAAGATTCTTTAACTGATAGTGATAGGGATGATTCATCAACCAGTGAAGACTTACGAGTCCTCTAATAAGAAGATTATATTTTATCTTCTGAAGATGAACAAGAATCCTGTAATAATGGACAATGCTCACAATAGTGTTGTAATACTGAGGATGATCTTTATAATTTTTATTCTCAGTTCAAAGACATGAATATCAATGTCTTAACTAATGATAGTATTTTAGAACTATTGACGGTTATTAAAGACCCTGAATTAAGGTCCCAAATTATTGATATGTTTCCTACAAATTCAAAAGTAAAAACAGAGATCGAAGAAATTCCTTCTTAAAAAGGACCTTACACTATGTCTGAAATCAGAAAGCTTATTAAGCTTAAAACCCAGCCTGATAGACTAGTTACTGTTCAAGATTTGAATATAAAGATTAATAATCTCAAAAAGAAGTCACAGAATTAAAGGCTTCTAATGTAGCCTTGGATAAAAGAATTTTTAAATTAGAAAATTCTAACACTGTAATTAAAGAATTCAGTATGAGTCCTACTGACAAAGATGTTGAAGCGAGTACATCTGAAAGTGTACCTGCTAGTAAATTACTAGGAGCCATTGATTATACTAACGATGAATTTTCTCAAAAACTTCAGTATTTTACTACTCAAAAGTTTTTAATAAAAATAGATCTTTTAATTGATTATAATTTTAAAAGAGAATTCACTGCTTTATTTGATAGTGGTGTAGATTTGAACTGTATAAAAGAAGGGGTAATACCTTCTAAATATTTTCATAAAACCACACATCATTTAAAAAATGCTAGTGGAGGACAAATGGGTATTTCATATAAACTATCCAAAGCCTATATTTTTCAACATGATATCTGTATACCAGAAAGTTTTATTTTGGTAAAAGACATAGCTCATGACGTAATACTAGGTGTCCCATTTTTCATAAACTAATTCCTTTCAAAAATTGGGATACAAAAAGTTTTACAGGATCTTACAATTGACAAGAAATTACGTTTGAGTTCATAACTCATCCAATTCAAAGATATTTGAATAAAATTATTTCTAATAATATCTCTGCAAAAGTTAATGTAACGACCCGGCCGGTTGTTTTGAGCCCTAAAGCGTCGTTCAGTAGTCTGAGACCATGAGTGTCACGACCCAAACCCCGATCGTGATGGCGCCCAACACAATGCTAGGCAATCTAGACCATTATGCGCTAATCAATTAAATTATTATTTCAGAATTTTTCCAATTTAGGTAAAATATCCTGATTTCATAATAATGATAAGAGTGCGGAAATCATATCAACTGAAATAACAGCCCAACAAGATCTGGTGTCACAAGTCTGAGCCTCTAAACATCTGAATAATATCCTATACAACCAAGTATAAAGCAAAAGTACAAGAGATAACGGGAAGGAGAGATCGGGTCCTGCGGACGCCGGCAGCTACCTCGATAACTCCGCAGTAAGCTGAAACAGCAGCAATATATATCAACTGCCCTCCTGGATCCCTGTATCTGCACACAAGGTGCAGGGAGTAGAGTGAGTACTCCCACTCAGTGAGTAATAGCAATAAATAATAACTGAAAGTAAGAAAACCTGTAAGAACACTAAATAGTTCTAAAAGTAACAGTACAGGTAAGCACATCTCTAAGGAGGAAAGTCCAGTATCAGTCTACTACTGTCCTACAATTATCTAACACTGCTGCGGCGCGCAGCCCGATCCTTACTAATGCTGCTGCGACGTGCAGTCCGATCCAATATAATATATATAGTACTGCGGCGTGCAGCCTGATCCAATATAATAGATATAATGTTGCAGCGTGCAGCCCGGTCCAATATAATAGTAACTGCACTCACTGGGGGTGTGTGCGGACTCCGGAGGGGCTCCTTCAGCCCAAGCGCTATAATACTGCGGCGTGCAGTCCGATCCATATATAATATACTACTGCGGCGTGTAGTCCGATCCATATATATATTATACTACTGCGGCGTGCAGTCCGATCCATATATAATATATTACTGCGGTGTGCAGTCCGATCCATATATAATATACTACTACGGCGTGCAGTCCGATCTATATATATATTATATTACTGCGGCGTGCAGTCCGATCCATATATATATCATATATATAATACTGCGGCGTGCAGTCCAATCCAATACATGTATATGTATATACTGCTGTGGCGTGCAGCCCGATCCGGTATATATCAAATACCTCACTATGGGTCCTCAACCCCTCTCAGTCAATATAGACTTGGCCTCTCGGGCCCACTCAGCTAAAGCAGGGTATTCAACCCTAGGTATTTTTCATTTAGAGTGCAATTACTAATACCGATTCATATTATGTCTTATAGTTAAGAATACGACTGAGAGTATGTGTTCAACAGGTATAGGGGTCATTTAGCTCCGCAGGCTTCCCTAAGGTTCTACAGATCGGCACAAGGCCCCAAACATGGCAACTAGCCCAAATATTCGGATATAAGCTCAGTCTCAGTCAATAAGTACTGTAAACCATCAATCGGGAGGGACCAAGTCCGAAGCCCCAGTCACAATATCACCACGCTCATCACATGACGCGTGTTTCATCTCAACATAGCACCGTATAGTGCAAATACGGGGTTTCAAACCCTCAGTATATCATTCATGACTACCACTCACCTCGAACCAGCCAAAATCCTAGCTCGTCTTGCGCTTCTCTCGCTAATCGACCTCTTCGAGTGCCAAATCTGATCAAAACCAATAAGAATACATCAAAATGGAATAATGGAGCATAACCCAATCGAAATGACTCGAAAAACACCCAAAATACGAAGTTGCCAAAACCCGAGCCTCTGGCCCGCTTCTCGAAAAATTATGAAATTCACATTTCCGGAATCCTCGTCTCACCACGAGTCCATACATATCAAATTTATCAAAATCGGAGTTCAATAGCCCCTTCAAATCATCCATACAAACTCTTTTAGGTTTCAAGCCCTAACCTCCATTTTTACACTTTGATTCCTCCAATTTCAGTGATTAATTCCATGTTTTAACACTATAATGACATAATCTAGGTACAAGAGACCTTACCTGATGATACTCCACGAATTCCTCTTCAAAATCGCCCAAAATCCCTCTTTCTTCAAAGCCCCAAATGCGTTTACACTTCTGAAATTTTCAATGCACTGACCACTTAAACCCTCAGCGATTTTCACTTCTGCAGTCTAGAAACCGCACCTGCGGTACGGCTTCTGCGCAAAATGGACCGCTTCTGCAGTCCCACTTAAAATCTCGGGGATCGCTTCTGCGATCAAAAATTTTGCATATGCGGCCTCCCCAGACCGCTTCTGCGGTCATATGCCCGATTCTGCGGAATTCCCCTGGCCCCTCTTGGACCGCTTTTGCGGCTAGCCAACCGCACCTGCGGAACCGCTTCTGCGGTCCTGTTTCCGCAGATGCGGAAATACCAGAAGCTTTAAGAACAGACCTGCAATTTGACCAACTTCCTTCCGTTTAACCATCCTAAACCATCCCAAACCAAACATACAAACCCACTCTAAAACACGATATGAACTTGTTCCAATCCTAAAAACACGTACTTCAACACAAAAATCACCAAATCACGACGGATTCAAGCCTAAATTTCTCAACTTCTTCCAAAACTAGCATGTGATCCAAAACCCAACCAAACGACGTCCGAATGACCTGAAAATTTGCAGACAAGTCCAAAATCACCTAACGAAACTATTGCAACTCTCGGAATTCGATTCCGACTCCCGGATCAAAATATCACCTATCAACCGAAATTCGCCAAATTTCCAACTTCGCCAATATAGGCTAACTTCTTCACCGAACCTCCAAAATTACTTCCGATTGCACTCGTAAGCCTTAAATCATCTTCTGGAGCTAACCATCAGAATTAAATTCCGAGCCCTCTAACTCATAAGTCAACATCCGGTCGACTTTTCCAACTTAAGTCTTCTTAAAAGAGACTAAGTGTCTCATTTCTTCTCAAAATTACTCCAATTAAATTCTAACGCACCCAATACCGACGATGGGACATAAAGCAAAACAATAAGGGGAAACAGGGTGGTAATACCTAAGACGACGGGTCAGGTCGTCACATTCTCCCCAACTTAAACAAACGCTCGTCCTCGAGCGGACCCAGAGTCATCCTAGAAGCCAACCAATAGCTGAATGGCCTTACCAAAACTGATCCTAAAATGTCTCGACTGAACCCAAAATTCACTTAAAAACCAACCAGAAACACTTCTGAACTTTAATTACCAGAGATTGAGCTAGGAAAATCCAATCAATAGCTAAAAGTTGAAATTCACCTAGAATTTTAATGAAACAGTAATTTTTGGTTTTTCTATTGTTTTTTTTCCGTTCATCGTTACATTTTTTTTAGGTTGTTGGACACTACTTTGGTTGTTGTTTTATGTATGAAGTGATTAGGGTGTGTGCGTTGTTTTGTGGTATATTATAATGGAGATAAGGTTGGAACATGATGCATACATATTTTTATTATTGTGTTCTTACTGTTGTTGGTATATGGTATTGGAAGATGGCCCTGTTATAGGGGAGATGCTGCCAAAATCTACGTAAACAAGCTACTAGTTTAAGTTGCATAATCCGATGCGCCTTGCCACGCAACCCGTGGCATTTTCCGACATCGTCCATATCACATTAGTCTAGGCACCCTGACGTTGTAACATTCAGTCTTCAATCTAATATCATAACCCAAACTTAACATATCAAGCAAAGAGAGATCCACTAGGACTTCCAATTTCCAATAACCGCTAAACGGTGCTGATACACACGGTCTACAACCACTGCATAGGTGGATCACGAGAACTTCTAGTCTCCAACACATATATAATACATGCATCACTATACCTGATCCCACACTCCGTCGTACGAATGCATAACACACATCGAGCATTCATTCATACCACGAAAGACATTCAGAAATTTCCCCATGCCATCAACAGCTAAATTATCACAGTTGATCCAACAAGAGAATACCGCAATACCACCAGATATTATCAGTTTACATTACCTCGCCCTTTTGAACATATACCCCCGCCAATCACTAGAATAGCAGTACCATTTTCCTTAACCACCGAAAAGATCGATTCTTAAATTATCTGCAGCTGTCCGCGCTACTCAAGAATTTTAATGACTTCCCATTATTATGAACTGATCCAAAACCCTGAACATGCCAATATCAACTTTCCATAACACATCGTATATACTATACCACATTAAGATAACATGGGAACTTCTATCTCTCTCCTGCGCCGTAGACATCGACGTACTCAACTAGTCAAGAACTTTCAATACAGGAGAAATTTATTACACACTCCAAGCTTCGCATACCAATAGGAAATATACTCATTGTCAAACCACGGTAAAAGACCTCACGAACTCTTTCTTCCAAATTCCATTGCACACGCTAAACTGCCAGCACTCAAGAGCTTTGCTGCACAATACCTGTAAGACTCATTACTTCAAACACATACCAGGAATTAATCGTATCCTTATCATACCGTTTCGGTTTATTATCAAGCTATTCCATTTATCCCAATTTCCTTTCTGATTCATCTTTAATTTAATATTCTCCTTTACTGTAGCACCACAATACCTCAACTCAGGTTACCACACGAGACTCGTACAGAAGACCACACGGTCTAAGACCCATAGGCCACTGAATACTCTCTCAGATGTTTTCTAGAAGTACTACATTCTATAATACTTTATTTTGAAGAACTTCCTGCGATTCTGAATTCGTTATCATTACCTTTCGATACAGATACATAGAATCCCATAATTAACATAACAAACCACAAGCTTAAGACACCTGACTGTTACATGCAAAATCTTGAACACCGCAAAAACCATTCTCGGGAGTCATTCACCCTTATTCAGCTGTAATGCATCTGTCTTATTGAACAGAACCACTCGTGCCTTGTTAGAACTCTGACACTGCATAACATGATATCATACATATACAAACAACCATCTTTCTGCTCTATGCATTAAGCATTCTTTATCAACAGCAACTCAAAACATCCTAATATTTCTTCACATCTACGACGCACCATACAACCTTTATCAAAAAATTTCCTTCACACTCGCCATTCTCGGCTCAATTTCCGCGACCAGAACTGATTCGCCAACATACTTGAGACAGAACCAACATAACACACAACAGTGCAATCAATTAATCAATAAGAACCTCCCCAACTTAGCTCGAAGCCATATATCAAGGAATTTTTAACCACTCATAGCATTCTTACTCACATGATGCCACAACGTTATAGTGAGATTAAACTCAAGTCATTTACAAGCTTTGGCGGAGACTCGAATCATCAGAAATCTTAACTCTTCTGCAATTCTTGCATTCATTCACACACAACAGTTAAGACCACTCTTTGGGTGACAAAATCTTTTCTAAGTCCCAAATTTTCCAAAAATTTGACAGAGTTTCCTTTGTAATTTGGCCTATCCACCTACTAGAGAATCACCAAAACCATCCTACCAACACGTCCACAACTCGACAAGTCACCACAATGTATATCAATAACATTAATCTCAATACTACACGAGTTATATTATCAAAATTGATACATGGACATGCGTTGCACCTTTTCAAATCATAACACGTATAAAATACCTTTCAATTACACATAGCACAATCAATTTAGTCTTCCTGAGTCTGAACTCATACCGCCACATGTAATGCACTTTACCTCCCAACTAAGAGACATGAAAATATTCTTCACGCCCATAACTCGGGGCTACACAACAGATCACTCATTAACAAGCCGCCATTTCCACAATTAGGGACAATACTGATCATATAAATTCATAATGCCAGCTCGCAAAATCAGCACCTCGGTGCTCAAGCCATAGGCAAAGATCTGGCCTCAAGTCCTCCCGACTGGCCCAATATGAACTCACGGAGATTATATCTCGCCCCTCGATCGGGGAATCACAAGCCATCAAGGCAAATATATTACTAAGCGCTCGAGTGCGCATACAGACGTATAGAAGGAATTTCAAGAATTACATCTCAAGCTGAATCAAGTACGCACGATAAGAATTCCAAGAATGTGTAGTGTTTCCTAAAGGTTCTGCAGCCTCTCGAAGATAAATACAGACGTCTCTGTACCGATCCGTGAGACTCTACTAACCGGATCATGACTCATGAGGCCTAGTAACCTAGGCTATGATACCAACTTGTCACGACCCAAACCCCGGTCAAGATGGCGCCCAACACATTGCTAGGCAAGCTTGACCATTACCCGCTAACCAATCTAATTATTATTTTAGAATTTTTCCAATTTAAATAAAATATCCTAATTTCATAATAATGATAAGAGTGCGGAAATCATAACAACTGAAATAACAGCCCAACAAGATCTGGTGTCACAAGTCTGCGCCTCTAAACATCTGAAGAATATCCTATACAACCAAGTCTAAAGAAGAAGTACAAGAGATAATGGGAAGGATAGATCGGGTCCTGTGAACGCCGGCAGCTACCTTGATAACTCCGCAGTAAGCTGAAATAGCAGCAATATATATCAACTGCCCTCCTGGATCCCTGTATCTGCACACAAGGTGCAAGGAGCAGAGTGAGTACTCCAACTCAGTGAGTAATAGCAATAAATAATAACTGAAAGTAAGAAAACCTGTAAGAACACTAAATAGTTCTAAAAGTAACAGTACAGGTAAGCACATCTCTAAGGAGGAAAGACCAGTATCAGTCTACTACTGTCCCACAATGATCCAACACTGATGCGGCGCGTAGCCCGATCATTACTAATGCTGCTGCGGCGTGCAGCCCGATCCAATATAATATATATAGTACTGCGGCGTTCAGCCTGATCCAATATAATTGATATAATATTGCGGCGTGCAGCCCGGTCCAATATAATAGTAACTGCGCTCACTGGGGGTGTGTGCAGACTCCGGAGGGGCTCCTTCAGCCCAAGCGCTATAATACTGCAGCATGTAGTTCGATCCATATATAATATACTACAGCGGCGTGCAGTCCGATCCATATATATATTATACTACTGCGGCGTGTAGTCCGATCCATATATAATATACTACTGCGGCGTGCAGTCCGATCCATATATATATATTATACTACTGCGGCGTGCAGTCCGATCCATATATATATCATATATATAATACCGCGGCGTGCAGTCCGATCCAATACATGTATATGTATATACTGCTGCGGCGTGCAGCCCGATCCGGTATATATCAAATACCTCACTATGGGTCCTCGACCCCTCTCGCTCAATATAGACTTGGCCTCTCGGGCCCACTCAGCTAAAGCAGGGTATTCAACCGTAGGTATATTTCATTTGGAGTGCAATTACTAATATCGATTCATATTGTCTTATAGTTAAGAATAAGACTGAGAATATGTGTTCAATAGGTATTGGGGTCATTTGGCTCCAATGGCTTCCCTAAGGTTCTACAGATCGGCACAAGGCCCCAAACATGGCAACTAGCCAAAATATTCGGATATAAGCTCAGTCTCAGTCTATAAGTACAGTAAACCATCAATCGGGAGGGACCAAGTCCGAATCCCCAGTCACAATATCACCACGCTCATCACATGACGCGTGTTTCATCTCAACATAGCACCGTATAGTGCAAATACGGGGTTTCAAACCCTCAGTATATCATTCATGACTACCACTCACCTCGAACCGGCCAAAATCCTAGCTCGCCTTATGCTTCCCTCGCAAATCGACCGCCTCGAGTCCCAAATCTGATCAAAACCAATAAGAATACATCGAAATGGGATTATGGAGCATAACCCAATCGAAATAACTCAAAAACAACCAAAAAAACACGAAGTTGCCAAAACCTGAGCCTCGGGCCCGCTTCTCGAAAAATTACGAAATTCACATTTCTGGAATCCCCGTCTCACCACAAGTCCATACATATCAAATTTATCAAAATCGGAGTTCAATAGCCCCTTCAAATCATCCATACAAACTCTTTTAGGTTTCAAGCCCTAACCTCTATTTTTACACTTTGATTCCTCCAATTTCAGTGATTAATTCCATGTTTTAACACCATAATCTAGGTACAAGAGTCCTTACCTGATGATACTCTATGAATTCCTCTTCAAAATCGTCCAAAATCCCTCTTTGTTTGAAGTCCCAAATGCTTTTACACTTCTGAAATTTTCAATGCACTGACCACTTAAACCCTCGGCGATTTTCGCTTCTGCGGTCCAGAAACCGCACCTGCGGTACTGCTTCTGCACAAAATGGACCGCTTCTGCGGTCCCACTTAAAATCTCGGGGATCGCTTCTGCGATCAAAAATTCTGCATATGCGGCCTCCCCAGACCGCTTCTGTGATCATATGTCTGCTTCTGCGGCCCCGCCTACGCGGTCAAAAATCAGCTTCTGCGGAATTCCCCTGGCCCCTCTTGGACCGCTTTTGCAGCTAGCCAACCGCACTTGCGGAACTGCTTCTGCGGTCCTGTTTCCACAGATGCGGAAATACCAGAAGCTTTAAGAACAGACCTGCAATGTTACCAATTTCCTTCCGTTTAACCATCCTAAACCATCCCGAGGCCCCTGGGACCTCAACCAAACATACAAACCCACTCTAAAACACGATACGAACTTGTTCCAATCCTAAAAACACGTACTTCAACACAAAAATCACCAAATCATGATGGATTCAAGCCTAAATTTCTCAACTTCTTCCAAAACTCGCATTCGATCCAAAACCCAACCAAACGACATCTGAATGACCTAAAAATTTACAGACAAGTCCAAAATCACCTAACAAAACTACTGCAACTCTCGGAATTTGATTCCGACTCCCGGATCAAAATATCACCTATCAACCGGAATTCGCCAAATTTCCAACTTCGCCAATATAGGCTAACTTCTTCACCGGACCTCCAAAATTACTTCCGATTGCGCTCCTAAGCATTAAATCCTCTTCTGGAGCTAAGCGAACCATCAGAATTAAATTCCGAGCCCTCTAACTCATAAGTCAACATCCGGTCGACTTTTCCAACTTAAGTCTTCTTAAAAGAGACTAAGTGTCTCATTTCTTATCAAAATTACTCCAATTAAATTCTAACGCACCCAATACCGATGATGGGACATAAAGCAACACAATAAGGGGAAACAGGGTGGTAATACCTAAAACGACGGGTCAGGTCGTCACAATGAGAAGCTTCATTTCAGGTGTTATGACTTGCACGCGTGGTCGAAATTGAATTTCGGGAAGTTTAAAGTTAATTTGGGAAGAGAATTCTCATTTCGGAAGCTAAAAGTTGAAATAATGAACTAGGATTGGATTTTTGAGTAAACGACCTTGGAATCGGGATATGAAGGTTCCAACAGGTTTGTGTGATGATTTCAGACTTGGGCGTATGCCCGGTTTGGGTTTTGAAGAGCTCGGGAGCGTTTTGGCGCCTATTGTGGAAGTTAGCATTTTGGAAAAAATTTCTTAAGTTTGGCTTGGAGTGCATTTCAGTGTTACCGATGTCCATTTGGGATTTCGAGACTGGAATTAGCTCCGTATGGTGATTTTGGAGTTGGGAGCGCGATCTAAAGTGAATTCGAAGGTCCGTAGGTCCTTTTGGAGCAATTTGGCTAAAGTTAGAATTTGAAGGTTTTTGAGAAGTTTGACCGGAAGTGGAATTTTTGATATCGGGGTCGGAATCTGATTCTGGAAGTTGGAGTAGGCCCGTAATGTCAAATATGACTTGTTTGTAAAATTTGATGTTAATCGGACATGATTTGATAGGTTTAAACATCGGACGTAGAAGTTGGAAAGTTCAAAGTTCATAAAGCTTGAATTGGAGGTCGATTGATGATTTTAGCATTGTTTGATATGATTTGAGGCCTCGAGTAGGTCCATAATGTGTTTTGGGATTGGTCTATATGTCTGATTGGGGTCCCGGGGGCCTCGGGTGGATTCCAGGTGGTTAACGGATCAAAAATGGAATTATGAAGAAGGTTGAAGGATCCGGTTGCTGGTGTTTCCGCTTCTGCAGAAATGGGACCGCATAAGCAACCCCATAGAAGCGGTTGAGGGAACCGCAAAAGCGGTAGGCTGACCGCAGAAGTGTAAGGCCTGGAGTGATGGGAGCCGCAGATGTGGCAAGCGGTCCGCAGAAGCGGGACCGCGGAAGCGGACAGGGTTCCGCTGAAGCGAAAATGCTGGGCAGTAGGCTTGTTTTAAAATCGTGATTGGGAGTTCATTTCTCTCATTTTTCATGGCTTTGGCGATTTTTTGGAGGACTCAAGAGAGGATCTTCATCAACAATGTTAAGGTAAGTTATTTCTACCTATTATGAGTTAAATACATTAATTATGTATGGATTTTAGTATGAAAAAGGGTAGAAAATTGAGGGTTAGAGGAAGACCTAGAAATATTGCGTTCTTGGAATTTGACCACGATTTTGAATATGGAATTAAGAGGAAATTATATATTTGAGTTCCTAAGGTCATGGGCAAACTTTATCTTCAAGAAATTTCGGATTCCGGGCACGTGGGCCCGAGGGTATTTTTTTCAACTTTTTGTTCGGGGTTAGAAATTATTATAAACTGGGTTATAAAGTATAATCGAGCATATATTAATGGATTTGTATGATCGTTGGCTAGTTTTGGATCATTGTGCGTTGGTGCAAGTCTCGGAAGAATGTAGAATGTCGGTTGTGGATCTTCGGAGCGAGGTAAGTCTCCTTTCTAATTTTGTGAGGGGGAATTTAGCCCATAGGTGAAGTGATTGATTATGTGCTCGTATTTGTGGGGGGCTACGTATGCACGAGGTGACGAGAGTCCATGCGTAGCTACTATTATGCTATTGTCCGGGTAGTTAGGACCCATCAGCATATTGTACTTGAATTAATTATGAATCCATCGACGACTTGGATTGTTTAAATCACTGTTGATTAGTAAACGAATTTAAAAAGAGATTAAACATCATTTCCTGAATTGTTAAATAGAGAATTGGTTTTATTTGGATAATTATACCCCGATAAAATTCTATTTAGCTATCTGAGCATGTATCTTATGTGTACCTGCATCGCATGGATGATTCGCGAGCGGGGTAATGGATCACATTAAACTAATAAATGGAATTCTAAAAAGATGTAAGCTTCGTTTCTCAAAATTATTAAAGAGAATTGGCCTTTCTTGGATAATTGCTCCATGATAACTTCTTGACTGATTGTCTGTCTGTGTGTGTGTTTATTTTGGAACGGGCCGAACGCCTCAGTAGATTAATAGATGTATCTATAGGCACGCCGTCGACCCTCGGCAAGTGCACATTTATTTCTGTTGGATTGGGCCATCGCCTCGGTATGATTTGCGCATGCTCGTGTTGCTTCCTGAACTTAATTAAGTTATTATTTCCCTTTTGTGGATTAAGAATATTTTAATTATATTTAAAGAGAAACTCTAAAAATTTTCCTATGAAAGAATTACGTGTTTACTTGTTTCCTCTATCTGGATTAACATCATGTCTAAAAATATAAATCCACTGTTTAATATGTATATTAAGGATAAATAATCATTGGACCATTAGAGTGTGTCAAAGTTGACCATCTCGTCTCTACCCCTTCGGAATTAGGCAGGACACTCACTGAGTACATATTGATTACGTACTCATACTACACTTCTGTGCATTTTTTGTTGCACAGGTATATATACCTCTAGTAGCCTATTGGGCGTAGCAGCATGGATGACGCCGAGACTAGGTGAGCTGCATCATTTAAGGTGACCGCAGCTAGGGTATTCCCTTCCAGTGTACTGTATTTACTTTTTGTCCACTGTATTCTGGGCGGATGTTGTATTTTATTTCTCTTATCAGTAGTTGCTCATGTACTTGTGACACCGGGTTCTGGGATGGTTCGAAGTATTGTATTAGTTGCTTAACTTTTAAATTTGATTTGAAACTATATTCTTTAAAATATCTAAATAATGAAGGAAAAATCCTGGAATTCAAAAGTGTTAAAACGAGATTTAATTTAGTATTTATGTTGGATGGCCTGACAGCGGAGTCCGGCGCCACCACGACCGTTAGTGGATTTTGGGTCGTGATAACATGGTATCAGAGCACTAGTTTCCCGTCGGTCTCACGAGTCATGAGCAAGTCTAGTAGAGTCTCGCAGATCGGTACGGAGACGTCTGTACTTATCCTCAAGAGGCTACAGGGCTGTTAGGAATACTTCCCTTCTTAATTTCCTTATCGTGCGGTTTGATTCCTTTGAGGCTTATGCCTTTGATTCCTTCTTACTCAATCTTACGCGATGCGAGCGCTTGTTATAAATCGAGAATTTGAAGGATTGTAATGGAACTACCAATGTGGTGCAGGATGATTTTCCCGGTATAGTTGATTGGACTATTATAGTCGCATTATGGAGGGATATTCTATTGTTTCAGCTTAGTAACAGGACTTCTAGGAGCCTTGAGGCTAGGCACAAGTTGCCATGATGCTTATGAGCGATTATTCCGTAGTGTTGTTGGGATGGTAGGATATTTTCCCATGTGTCGGGGCAGCGAATGAATTAAAGGGAGGTTTACTCATTGTGTAATCAAGGGATTTAGTATTTTATTCCCGGCAGGGGGAAAGGCTGACGGACTAAGAATGGTCAGAAGTGGGCTGGTGAAAGTAATGAGACTTGGTATTTGCAAGCGTGGTGGAGCTTTTCTTCTATATGGGGTTTTGTGGTTCTGATTAAATGTACTAAGTGCTGATGTTATAATCTGCTACAATTGGCCTTTATGGCAAGATGTTGTGAAATAGTATTGGAGATTCAGCTGTCAGATATCGCATGGTGCGGTGGTTTAATATCGAATAAGAATTTCCTAATGTTGGCAGATCGATAAAGATGACCTTTGGAAAGGTTTAAAGTTAGAAGCAATGGTAGATTCAAGTGCCACGAAGATAGATTTTATTTAAGGCAACAATTGAGCAGCAAAGTATGAGGAAGGACATGTGGGAAGTGTCAGGCGGTGTTTAAAACTTCTAGAAGGCCAAGTATGAGGACCAAGGTCGAGTGACCGATTAAGGAGATGAGTTCTACCAAAGTGGGAGAGTGGCGAGTATTGCATATGGGCTTGGAAGTAGGATGACTACGTGCCTTAAGGAGAGTTAGATCGAATTGGGGATTTTAATGATTGGTGATTGAACTCTGTGGGTGTGACTCGAAGTATGGGCTATTATGCGGCAGAAGATTAATATGGTAGAAAGGAACTGCTTGAAATTGAGGAGGGTGCAACATAACTCTGAATTTGGGAAGGTGTTGCCCCACATTTAATTGACGTCTGCGAGGAGTGAACGGACTGGTGCAGTTAGAGAGTGAGCTTGGACTCAGGATTTGGTTGTTGATGTCATAGTGATTGTATCCCGTGCAGCAGCATTTGGAAGGTGTCAGGAAGTGATTTTCGAAGGCAGGTTATTTCCTGTGAGTATATTAGCGGTCACGTGGTTGGCGAAGCCTCTGCAAAGAATTATATTGGTTATCCAGCAAAGAGATCGGTCGTGCGAAGGTGGATGATGATTCAAAATATGAAAGATGGGGATTTATAGAAAGATTCTGAGAATTGCGGGGGATGATTGCGTAAGGTTATGCCAACAAGAGATAAAGGAGTCCGGTGAGTCCCAGAGTTGTGTAATAGTGGCTTCAAGCTAAGTGGGAGAGTCCCACCACCTAAGATTGGGTTTGCATGGTTAGCTACTTGCGAGGTTTCCAGTTATTAATACCTTGATGGGTTATCTCAGCTACGGAAAAAGACCATAAGGGGTGAATTGAGTAGATGAATTATGGAATGCATGCTATGGTTGGCCTTGTTGGCTCATGTTCGAACTTGGGAAAATATTCAGGATTTATGCCTCGTATAGATGCAGGTTTCAGAGGAAGTGATTTCGCCGGGGGCTTCATCGAGAGAGTATTCGTGTGTCATAAGATTTATAGAGTGGATTAAATTCGGGACCAAGTCAGAGCGGGTGACTCTCAGTAATGGTCCTAGTGAATTCAGAAGTTAAAGTGTGGTGCCCAATGATTTTGAGCCTATGGGTACAGATAAGAATCAAGCTTTGTAGCAGTTTATGAGAAGGTGCCCAGAATGCTCTATGATATTTTGACTTATGGTGTAGCATTTGAGTGATATGAAAGAGTTCGTGGGAATTGAGACAGCCTGGTCTCGTGATTTAAGGTCACTCGGGGTGAGTGTAGATGGAGTATGTTATGTGTTTAATGGAGTTAGTATTATTTCCAAGGCAATCAAGGATAAATTGGAAGGAGGTAGATTGGTTAGCCATAGTTGAATTTGGCATGTTGGGGTCAGTGATCAGTTCATTCAGCGTGATCAAGTTATGTGTATTATTTATGGCGGTACGTGTGAGGCTTATCGGCCATCGTAATTGATGTTATTCAGAAGCATTCTTCTGTAATGGCCTGTTAAGTGGAAGCGGGTTCCGGAAGGAAAATGGTGGCTTGGACCACTACTTGCAGATTTGCATATTCTATGGTTATGGGAATTTACTTGGTTGATGCTATGATTCTCCTGAAGTGAGTTAAGTGCAAGGTTCTTATATGATGAAGTGTGAGAATATTAATAAATTCGGAGTTATAATAAAATAAATTGTGTCCTATCATATATTGGCACGTTGGGTGCGGTGAGAGATATGGAAATGTGAAGTGAGGATCAAGGTTGCAGTTTGGTGCTGGTAAGGATGTCAGGGGCTCGGATGGGCAAGAAAGCGGTTGAATGATTAATGTAAACTGGTATTGTATTTAGCGTCGCCTGAGATCGATGTTTTGTGGAAAAGCTTTGCATTCTAGTTAAGGATTCTTGATCGCTTTTCAGCGTTAGAGCGTCCGGTGGTAGATGTGCGGACCGTTATTTATTTTAAAAGATTTTGGGAGCGTGTCCCATGGGATGATTGAATAAGTGTGGCGTGTAGTCACTTGATTGGCTAAGGATTTAAACCAAGTTTGAGGATTGTGGTAATATTATTAATTTGAGAATTTAGGCCCGGAGGCCACTTTGTTATTGGGTTATGAACTGAGAAGGTTGCTCCGGTTATGATGGTTGTTCTTGCGTGTTATGAGGCAAAAGAAAGTTACTATGGACCTTTGAAAGGATATTAGCCAAGTTGGTGCGATCAGAAATTGGCGTGAGATCAGTGGATTGATTTATATGTGAACAGGGCTTTATATCAGGCCAATTGTGTTCGTTTCAACGAGCGTTCCTTATGGAGGAACAGTTGGGGTGTCATTTTGTCATCAGTTATTCCAAGTAATGATGTATTGCGTCATATGAGTTGTGAGACGGCTTGGTAAATTCTTATGTCTTGAGGTTCCGCATGGCAATGATGTAATGGGAGCAGAATGGCTCTTGAGATTCAGATCTTGTATCGCACCTCAGTCATGCCCGAGTTTGTGGATTATAGCATTATATGCCTCCCCAGGGAATGGTATTATACACTTAGTGTGTTTCTGACCGATATCCGGTATTTTGTGGGAATGAGCAATTTAGCTTGGCGTACATCTCCTAATGTGAGTTCTATGTGTGGATCGGGTGGCACGCTGCTATGGGTATGTTATCTGGATCGGTTTGCACGCCGCAACAGTGTGATGTTCAGTACAGTTCCCCCTATTTGCCTTTATGTGCTCTATTTTCCATTTTTTCGATAGGAAGTCGTATTAGCTGTGATCCCGCGCCGCATATATGATTCGCAAGCGGGGTGTCTGTTCAGTATGTTGCTCGTGTCGCATGTATGATTTACGAGTAGGGTAATTGAACTTCCTTTTCAGAGTTCGTTTTTCTTTTGTATTGCATCCTAATTGGTAGCCTATTGGCACATTGTGACATCATATGGGACTTTTGATCATGTCCGGGAGGGCTTATTGCCTGCGCAGTTCGTACTGGGTGAAATGAGATTATGGGATTTAGGATCGGTGCAATCTGATTATATGAAGTATATTAAGGAGCAAAGATCGTTAATTGATCCAAAATGTGGTGATGTTTCTTATCAGAAGTGTAGACTCAATGATTGGTTGACTCGGCAGTTGATTATGAATTTCAGCACATCTTATCCATCGTGGCGGTATTGTAAGAGTTAGAGTAAGACTTGCTTATGTCATAAGGTGCAATGGGAACATCTGAATCGTTGAATGTTGGCTAAGTTGATCAGAAAATATCATCTTGGTCTTGTGGGTTAAGTGTTCCAAAGTAAGAATTCAGCAAGGTTATGCAGTCATGTTGGGTACAGCGTGTGGTGAATGATTTGGTGATCTTATGTTGAAATCAGGCCTGGCATAGAATTTCGGATGTTGGAATTGGTCTCTAAGGCTTATTTGCCTGAATAAAAAGGGAATATCTTCAGAATTTATCGAGCTAATGTGCTCAACTAAGTTATGGTAGCACGGGAGGGTGCATGAGATGCTAAACAGTGATTTCAGGCTACTTCAGTATAGTTCTCAGCACGTTCGAGGACGAACATATGCTTAAGTGGGAGAAAATGTAACGACCCGATCAGTCATTTTGAGCCCTAGAGCATCGTTCAGCAGTCTGAGGCCATGAGCAGCTTTATTTCAGGTGTTATGACTTGCACGCATGGTTGGAATTGAATTTCGGGAAGTTCGGAGTTAATTTGGGAAGAGAATTCTCATTTCGGAAGCTTAAAGTTGAAAGAATGAAATAGGATTGGATTTTTGAGTAAACGACCTCGGAATCGGGATTTGAAGGTTCCAGTAGGTTCGTATGATGATTTCAGACTTGGGCGTATGCCCGGTTTCGGTTTTGAATAACCCAGGAGCATTTTGGCGCCTATTGTGGAAGTTAGCATTTTGGAAGAAATTTCTTAAGTTTGGCTTGGAATGAATTTCAACGTTATCGATGTCTGTTTGGGATTCCGAGATTGGGAGTAGCTCCGTATGGTGATTCTGGAGTTGGGAGCACAATCCGAAGTGAATTCGGAGGTCCGTAGGTCCTTTTGGAGCAATTTGGCTAAAGTTAGAATTTCAAGGTTTTTGAGAAGTTTGACCGGAAGTGGACTTTTTGATATCGGGGTCGGAATCCAATTTCGGAAGTTGAAGTAGGTCCGTAATGTCAAATATGACTTGTGTGTAAAATTTGATGTTAATCGGACATGATTTGATAGGTTTAAACATCGGAAGTAGAAGTTGGAAAGTTCAAAGTTCATAAAGCTTGAATTGGAGGTCGATTGATAATTTTAGCGTTGTTTGATGTGATTTGAGGCCTCGAGCAGGTCCATAATGTGTTTTGGGATTGGTAGGTATGTTTGGTTGGGGTCTCGGGGGCCTCAGGTAGATTTCGGGTGGTTAACAGATCAAAAATGGAATTATGAAGAAGGCTGAAGGATTTGGTTGCTGGTGTTTCCGCTTCTGCAGAAATGGGGCCGCAGAAACTGCCCTGCAGAAGTGGTTGAGGGAACCGTAGAAGCGATAGGCTGACCGCAGAAGCAGAAGGCCTGGAGCGGATGGGAGCCGCAGAAGCAGCAAGAGGTCCGCAGAAGCGGGACCGCGGAAGCGGACAGGGTTCCGCTGAAGCGAAAATGCTGGGCAGTAGGCTTGTTTTAAAATCGTGATTGGGAGTTCATTTCTCTCATTTTTCATGGCTTTGGCGATTTTTGGGAGGATTCAAGAGAGGATATTCATCAAAAATGTTAAGTTAAGTTATTTCTACCTATTATGAGTTAAATACATTAATTATGTATGGATTTTAGTATGAAAATGGGTAGAAAATTGAAGGTTAGAGGAAGACCTAGAAATATTGTGTTCCTGAAATTTGACCACGATTTTGAGTATGGAATTAAGAGGAAATTATATATTTGAGTTCCTAAGGTCATGCGCAAACTTTATCTTCGAGAAATTTCGGATTCCGGGCACGTGGGCCCGAGGGCATTTTTGTCAACTTTTTTTCGGGGTTAGAAATTATTATAAACTGGGTTATAAAGTATAATTGAGCATATATTAATGGATTTGTATGATCGTTGGCTAGTTTTGGAGCATTGTGCATTGATGCAAGTCTCGGAAGAATATAGAATGTCGGTTGTGGATCTTCGGAGCGAGGTCAGTCTCCTTTCTAATCTTGTAAGGGGGAATTTACCCCATAGGTGAAGTAATTGATTATGTGATCCTATTTGTGGGGGCGACGTACGCACGAGGTGACGAGAGTCCGTGCGTAGCTACTATTATGCTATTGTCCAGGTAGTTAGGACCCATCAGCATGTTGTACTTGAATTAATTATGAATCCATCGACGACTTGGATTGTTTAAATCACCTTTGATTCGTAAACGAATTTAAAAAGAGATTAAACACCATTTCCTGAATTGTTAAATAGAGAATTGGTTTTATATGGATAATTATACCCCGATAAAATTCTAATTGGCTATCTGAGCATGTTTCTTATGTGTACCTACGTCGCATAGATGATTCGCGAGCGGGTTAATGGATCACATTAAACTAATAAATGGAATTCTAAAAAGGCGTAAGCTTCGTTTCTCAAAAATATTAAAGAGAATTGGCCTTTCTTGGATAATTGATCCATGATGACTTCTTGATTGATTTTCTATCTGTGTGTTTTTATTTTGGAACGGGTCGAACGCCTCGGTAGATTAATAGATGCATCTATAGGCACGACGTCCACCCTCGGCAAGTGCACATTTATTTCTGTCGGATCGGGCCGTCGCCTCGATATCATTTGCGCATGCTCGTATTGCTGCCTGAACTTAATTAAGTTATTATTTCCCTTTTGTGGCTTAAGAATATTTGGATTATATTTAAAGAGAAACTCTAGAAATTTTCCTATGAAAGAATTACGTGTTTACTTGTTTCCTCTATTTGGATTAACATCATGTCTAAAAATATAAATCCACTGTTTAATATGTATATTAAGGATAAATAATCATTGGACCATTAGAGTGTGTCAAAGTTGACCATATCGTCTCTACCCCTTCGGGATTAGGCGGGACACTCACTGAGTATACGTTGATTACGTACTCATACTACACTTCTGTGCATTTTTTGTTGCACAAGTATATATACCTCTAGCATCCTATTGGGCGTAGCAACATGGATGACACTGGGACTAGGTGAGCTACATCATTTAAGGCCACCGAGCTGGGGTAGTCCCTTCCAATGTATTGTATTTACTTTCCATCCACTGTATTCTGGGCGGATGTTGTATTTTATTTCTCTTATCCGTAGTTGCTCATGTACTTGTGACACCGGGTTCTGGGATGGTTCTAAATATTATATTAATTGCTTAACTTTTAAATTTGATTTGAAACTATATTCTTTAAAATTTCTAAATAATGAAGGAAAATCCTGGATTTTAAAAGTGTTAAAACGAAATTTAATTTAGTATTTGAGTTGGTTGGCCTGACAGCGGAGTACGGCGCCACCTCGACCCTTAGTGGATTTTGGGTCGTGACAGTTGAAAAATTAATTTTCTTAAAAATGAAACTTGTTCCCTCACAATTAGTCAAAATTTAAAAATCCTACACTTTTAGAAATAATTGATCTTCTTAAAAAGCATCTTTCATTACAAATTTGTGGGGACCATCCCAATCAATTTTAGAGTAGGAAGAAGCATATAATAAGTCTTCCTTATGAAGAAGGCTTTTCTGAGGATAATATCCCTACCAAGGCTAGGTCTTGTCAGATGAACTCTGAATATTTAGAGTTATGTAAAAAAAAATTGATTCCTTGCTACATAAGGATCTAATAAGACCCTCCAAGTCCAAATGGTCATGTACAGCTTTTTATGTTAATAAACATGCTGAACATGAACGATAAGTTCCTAGATTAGTTATTAATTATAAACCCCTTAATAAAGTTTTAAAATAGATTAGATATCCTATTCCCAATAAAAAGAATTTACTGGATTGGTTACATGGAGCCATAATATTTTCAAATTTTGATTTAAAATCAGGTTATTGGCAAATTCAGATATCTAAAAATGACAGATACAAAACGGCTTTTAATGTTCCGATGGGTCAATATGAGTGGAATGTTATGCCTTTTGATTTAAAGATGCCCCTTCTGAATTTCAGAAGATTATGAATGATATATTTCTACCTTACACTGACTTTATAATTGTCTATATTGATGATATTATAATATTTTCAAAAAATATTGAAATACATTTCAAACATCTGGATTTATTTAAAAAAATTATTATCCAAAATGGTTTAGTCATATCCAAATCGAAAATGCTTATTTTCCAAAATAATATTAGATTTCTTGGCATAATATAGAAAATAGAAGAATTATACCTATTAATAGAAGTATAGAATTTTCTTCTAAATTTTCTATTATAATTACGGATAAAACTCAACTTCAAAGATTTTTAGGAAGCTTAAATTATATCTCCCCTTTTAAAGGATTTAGCAGAAGATACTGCTCTTTTTTATGATAGATTAAAGAAGAATCCAAAGGCATGGAATGATAATCATACAGAATCAGTCAAAAGAATTAAACAGAAGCTTAATAATCTTCCATGTTTAACTCTTACTAACCCAGACTGGGAAAAGGTTGTTGAAACTGATACCTCAGACATCGGATATGAAGGAATACTTAAACAATGTTCTCCAATAGACAAACAAGAATATCTTGTTCAATTCTATTCCGGAAATTGGAATAATTTCCAAAAGAATTATGCTACTATAGCTAAGGAAATCCTGGCTATAGTAAAATGTGTGATGAAATTTCAGACTGATTTATATAATCAGAAGCTTTTAATAAAAATTGATTGCCAAGATGCAAAATTTATCTTTAATAAAGATTTTAAACAAAATATTTCTAAACAGATGTCTGCAAGATGGCAAGAATTACTAGCTCCATTTGATTTTGAAATAATATACAAAAAAGGGTTAGAAAATATCCTGCCTGATTTTCTTACAAGAGAATATTTGAACTCATAATTATATATTCTATGTTTATTACAGATTATGAGGCCTGCATACTGACCTCCTCGAAATAGAGGAAAAGGAAGGACAACTTCCTATGGCAGAGGGAATAATATTCTCGTCCAAATGGGCAACCAGCAATTGATAGCTGCTAATATAGCAGGTATTCCAAGTAGTAATACAGAACATCCTTTATATAAGGACTTTATGGATTTTATAAAATCCAGGAAGGAAGAAGATACATCAAATGTACCAACATATTCCTTAGTAATAACAGATGTGTCACGACCCAAATCCCGCTCCGGTCGTGATGGCGCCTCTCGTGAAGACAAAGCCAGCCAGACCATCACAAAACACCTCTTTTAAGTAGTTAAACAATTCATAAGCAGTTTCAATATAATTTAATAATATTAATTAGCGGAAGTACAACCCAACACAGTCCTAATCGGGGTGTCACAAGTCACGAGCATCTATTAGAGTGTAAATCCAACTACAAGGTATAAAATATACAACACCGGAATAATGAACAAAAGAGAGAGAGAAACAATGTTGCGAACGCTGGCAGTCACCTCGCTAACTCCTATAACTCTGCTTCTGATCAGCCAAAACCCGCTAACGAGTGGATAAATACCTGCATCTGCACACGAGGTACAGGGAGTAAAGTGAGTACTCCAACTTAGTGAGTAATAAACGTAAATAACAACTGAGCAGTAAGAAATCAATGTATAACAAATCATCATGCTGTATAGAGCAGTGTAAACCCTTTTTGAGAAAAAAAATAGTGAAACTATCAAATCTTTAGAGAAACATCTTAGCTTAGTTTAAACCTCATTTGAAAATGAATTTTTCAGCGGCCACGTGAATGAATGCAAATAAATAGTGCAGATAAGCACAGAAATCCGCCCCTCGGCACAACACTCAGTCATCAGATAATGTCAGGCAATCAGGTAGATATTGCATGAAGTAGCACAGACAACAGATAATGACAGACAAATGAAATAAAGTAAACACATAGAACAGTACTAGTACCGGTGCGGCATGCAACCCAATCGATATATCGATGCGGCATACAGCCCGATCCATTTATCGTCGACGGCGCTCACTGGGGGTGTGCAGACTCCAGGAGGGGCCCCTTACAGCCCAAGCGCAATATCAAGTTATCTCATGGCATCAAATTTAGGCCCTCGACCTCATATCAAATCAATATCTCACTGTTGCGGCATACAAGCCAATCCAAAAGTATCCTCACAATACAGGACCTCGGCCTTACTCAGTCAAAATCACATAGGCCAACAGGGCAACAGTAAAACATAATGCTCGGCCCAACTATTATTAGAAATATCATTTCAAGTGTTAAAGAAAAATAAACTTGGCTGAGTCTTAAAAAAGTGGAAAATACATGACTGAGTACAAGTATAAAATCAAAATAGTGAGGAAATATCAACAACAATTGCCGAAGGTTTCAAATAGCTGGCACGAACCCCAAATATCACAATCAGCCCAAATTATGATGATAACAAGTAAATTTCAGTCAAATACGTAGTAAATTCATCAATCGGGACGGACCAAGTCACAATCCCCAACGTTGCTCTACCCTACGCTCGCTATCCGGCATGGAAGTCACCTCAATATAGCACTACGATGTGCAAATACAGGATTCCAAACCCTCAGAATATTATTTACAATCATTACTCACTTTGAACCGGCAAAATCTCTAGCTCGCGACGTCTTTACCCCCCAAATCGGCCTCCACGCACGTCGAATCTTTCGAAAACCAGAATGAATACATCACAATATGCTAAGGGAACAAAGCCCAAGCGAAAACAATCTAAACATGTCAAAAATCCCAAAATTTCCAAAACCCGAGCCCTGGGACCACTTCTCAAAACTCAAAAATTTTTATATAATTAGGTTCCTCATCTCCCCACGAGTTCATACATATCAAAAATACTAAAATTGGAGTCCAATTGACCCCTCAAATCCCCATTTAAAGGCCTCTTAAACTCAAGCCCTAATCCTCCATTTTTGCCCTTTAATTCCTTCAATTACAGCCCTAAATTCATGAAATACAACAATAGAACGGAGTTTTAGGTCCAAAATTCCTTACCTTAACGAAGTCTCTTGATTTCTCTCCTCTGAATTGCCCAAAAAGCTCCAAGGTCGAAGGTAAAAATTGGTGAAATAACCCAGAATCGCGAAATGAAATAACATATCTCTGCCCAGGCAAAACCACTTCCGCGGTAAAAATCCCGCTTCTGCAGCCAAGGTTCCTCTTCTGCGGAAATTACTAAAACATCAGGGATCGCTTCTACGACCAAAATTCTGCATCTGCGGTTTCACAGATGCGGCTCCTCGTCCGCTTTTGCGGAAACAGCTGCCAAGCCCAAAACTCGCACTTGCGGCTCCCCTTTCGCACCTGCGACTCCTCTTCTGCGGCTTCCTCCTCGCTCCTGCGATACCACTTCTGCAGTCCCAATTTCGCAGAAGCAAAAATACTAGAGCAGCAGCAAATTTTGAATTTCACAAGACCAAAACTTCCCGTTAACCATCCGAAATTACCCCGAGGCCCCCCGGACCTCAACCAAAAGCATCAACACCTCATATAACATGATTGAAACTTGTTCCAATCATTAAAACACCTCAAACAACACCAAAACTATTGAATTACATCGAATTCAAGCTTAAGTTTCCAAAAACTTCCGAAATACACTTTCGATCAAAAACCCAACCAAACGACGATCAAAAATGACATAACGAAGCTACAACAACTCTCGGAATTCCATTCTGACCCTCGAATCAAATCTCACCTATCAACCGGGATTCGCCAAAATACTAACTTCGCCAATTCAAGCCTAATTTTACACCAGACCTCCAAAACCAATTCCGATCATGCTCCTAAGTCATAAATCACCCAACAAAGCTAACCAAATCATAAAAATTTCGATCCGAGATCATATACAAATAAGTCAACTCTTGGTCAAACCTTTCAAATTCAAAGCTTTCAACTGAGACTGTTCCTTCAAATTCATTCCGATTTTCCTGAAAACCAAAACCAATGATCTACATCAATCATAATACATTACACGGGGCAAGTCATGTCCGAGAACTGGCAATCAAAGCGCAAAAGCTCAAAACGACCGGTCGGGTCATTACATCCTCTCCCACTTAAACACACGTTCGTCCTCGAATGTATCTAGAGTTGTTCTAAAAGCCAAACACTAACTGAATGACCTTACCATGCATATACCCGGGGGTGATCCCACATCAGCCTATCTCACATAGGTCCGATAACACAACATAGCTGAAATTTCACAATCCATCCTAGTCCATAAACCATAGAACCACACTTTCACTTCTGAAATCATAATTACGATCAAAACCTCACACCTATACTCTGAATAGTCATGAACCAGCTGTAATAGCCCATGCCTGCAACCTCAGGTGCAATTGTATGATATACCACATAACTCAAACACATGCCGCGATAACCTTGTAACGAGATTATATGCTCACTTCTGTTTATGCTCTAGCTATGAATATCATAGAGTCGGGTTCTTTTAGGTATTGATACACTTGTAAATTGATTCATCAACTTCTAACCTACTCAGATGCATGTATATATATCAAAAATAAAATGCCTCGACTTATATCAATTAATATATTTTAAATTGATTCATCGAATATAGACACACACACGCGTGCTTCGTTGTACTACTTTAACTACATATATAACATGTTGGACTATATTTTAGTGTATTCATCCCTTGTATTATAAAAGTGTTAACGGATTACATTTATATTATTTAGATAGTAAATACAAAAGTAATTTTTACTTTTGTGCCACTTTGGCTTAGTTTATGCCATGCACGTGGCAACCCCCAAAAGACACTTATCCACTTATACCATAATTATGTCCACAATTAATTAATTATCCACATAATTAGAATTATCTCAAACTACTTAAAATACTACTTACTTTTAATACATATTATATAACTTACTATCATGGTCATGTGGTACCACATAAAATAAATACATAACATCCATGTAAAAACATGCACATATTTTCTTAACTTCTTATTTTCCATATTTCATATAAAGAGTAAAAACATTTGTACGCTTAATTCTTAAAATAATAAAAAGATAACCTTCTTTTCTTGTGCAAAAATAGTTTCTATCTTTACAATAAAGAAAATTTCATAAACTTTTTCATATTATGTGTATAATTTAAAGTAGTAATATTAGTAACTATATAAAATCATATTTTGCAAAATTTTGGATCAGTACAAGGCGCATTAGCAACTTCAGTTATCGACAATATGTATTTGTAGCAACATTTTAAAAATAAGTGTGTATAATTCCATCTAGTAATAATTTCATCTGGCATAGATCTGGGGTTAAGGTTATATTCAGTACACTGTCTTAAATTCCCTAATTCTAGATTGTCTATTATTTCTTTCAATAACACCAACTGCTACAGATAACTAAAAGAGACTCTGTTGGCTGCGGGTCGCCTCGAGAAGTGCAGCTCACCTAAGTCTCTATAACAACCATGTTGCTACTGCCAGTAGGCCACTAGAGTAACATATACCTATGCATTAAAAATGCACAGAAGTGTAGTATGAGTATTGTTTAACCGAAAAATAGATTTTTGGTCAAAGCTAGAATTTAGAAGAATCGGGTTACTGATAATCGAAAAAGTATGTAAAGAAAGAAACTTGAGAATGATATTATCAGAAAGCAAGTAAATTAAAGTATATTCCAATAGTAACTTCTGTCTACAATTGTTTGTGATTTTCCCTTTTATAACCATTTTGGGGAATACAGATTTTACCTTTGTCATAACAAGGCAATTATGGACAAACTTTAAATGTTACGTTATGTAATCATATACATTAAATACATATTTTCTAACGTTTCTCGCATTTAATGCTCATTAAATGTTGTATCTGGGCTCTTATTTGCTGTCAGATTCATTCCTCTGATTCTTCACGATCTTTGACCTTTAAATGCTTTGAACGGGTATGAGCATTGAATGTCTCGCATGACTGCTCGTGCCTCTTCTGTTTAACTTGCTCGTACCTGTTGCTGCTCGTACCTATTGAATAACTTTACTTCTTTGACTATTTGACCAGTCTACGTGTCATGACATGTCATCTCTAATATGCAGAGTAAATTTTTCCCAATACAGATAGTCCCCCCACTTTCATTTATTTGTCAGTTGAATATGTGGGAAGTGGATTTCATAAAAGGAGAATTTTTATCATCATTAATGCTATGACAAGATTGACGCTCAATAGTCACATCTATTTAATGTTCTTCACACGTGTCAACTCCTTATCAATTATGTAACTTGAACCCCTTTTAAGGTCCTTTTTTACAACTCTACTATGCACGAAGTACCGGTTACCATTATTGTGGCTCTTCCATTACTGCGTTTTCACTTTTTGACGGTTGCCTTTAAATATAATTTTACCTTTTACTTTTTTCCACACAAAACTCTTTCGAACATTTGAACTGTGCAAATTTTTATTCACCTCGTCTTCTTCGAACCCTAACCCTAGAAGAGCTCCTGCTTTAGAAAATTATCCCAATGCCCCTATCAGACATAGAAGGGGTGGAAGACTTCGTAGTTTAGGATCTTCTCGTGGTGCTAGTTCTTCCATGCCTTCTTCTATCCCTGGTTCTTCTTCTAGAAGCAAGGGTTCTTTTACCCAAAAATCATCTTCTAAAGGTAAAGAAATCTCTGAACCATTACAAGAGCCTTTGGTGGAGTAGATAGTTCCTAATAATTTTTCTTTTTCCCCACGATAGACAATCACTTCAAAGTCAAGTCGCAGGTCTAGATCGCGTTGATGCTTTCCCCACTATGATTATAGAACTTTTAGCTCCCACAGTTCGCATAGATTTCCACTAGAATGACGATTTTCCCATTGTAATCCCCAATCCAAATCAAAGGATTACTTCATATATAACTGGACTCTCTTTCGTTTACACATACCCTTTTACTCTAGGGTTTAAACCAGCTATCGACCCAATAATTATCGATTTCTATCGTTTCTTCAAGGTTTGTCTAGCACAGATTGGCCCATTGGTATGGAGGGATGTGGCTTGTTTAAGACATCTGGCTAACTTGGCAGATGTTAACTTTACCTTCCCTCACCTAATTCACCTCTACTCCCCTAGGCTATTTCGTAATGGTGTTTTCACCTTAGTGGCTAGGAGTAAGAGGGTGTTGGTGAGTCCGTAAGATGACAAGGATCGTGGTTGGTATGCCCGATTTGTTGCTGCCCCCACAGTTGGTTTGGTGGGTAAAGAAAATACTCCCTTCCCTGAGAAGTAGAATTTTGAACGTAAGTTTCTTATCCTTTCTCGTACCTCTTTCTTTCGAGTTTATCAATTTCTTTAACTTTGTTTCCTCTTTTTTTTAGCAACCATGGGAGTCGTGGAGAATATTCCCAATTTTCATGGTTGGGTAGATAAATTGTTGAAGACTGCACACCTATGGAAGCTAGGTCTTGGAAATACATCTCTAGTATTTACGGTTGGAGAGTGAAGACTCACGGTAAGAGTTTCTATCTCTCTCGTATGTAAAAATTCATTGTTTTAACTTTCATCCTTCTTTTTGTCAGGATTTTTTATTCGAGGTGTTACTGTTGATAAAGCTGCGGCCTCTCATTTAGGAACCCAACTTTCTTTAGAAAGTGCTCAGGATATTCTTTTGAAAAGAAAAATCGTAGATGATGATAGCTCCGACGAAGAAGATGAAGGTGGTTCGTTGATGACAAGGCCAAGAGTTAGGAGACGTATCGTTTCCAATGAAACTGAAACTTCCCCTCATCTTTCTCCTACCGGGCATTTTAATCTTGTCTCTGATGGTGGCGTTGTCACCCCTCGTGACACTCATGAGTCGATTAACTAGCTTTTCGTTAGTGTTTTTGAGGGTGGTAAGTTAGGACCTAATTTGGATGAACCTCCCCTGTCTTCTTCTTCAACTCTTGTATCTTCAATTCCTTATTTTCCTTATTTTCCTTCTTCTGTCATGCCTTTGCTTCCTTCCTTACCTGCTTCATCTGCTTCGGCTCCTGTTCTATCTGTTTTCGTACCTGTTACATCTGCTCCCATACCTCCATCTTCTATTTTTACTTCTTCTACCGCTCCTTCTTCTACTATCTATAATACAGAAGTGGGTTCTACAAGTAGAAATTTTGCTATGAGGAGCGTGACTATCGAAGTTTCTGCCAACAACAACCTCTTGAGGAAATCTGATCAGGCAGATGTTTGGCTTGAGCCTTTAATAGGCCCAATTGAGAAAGAAAAAATGAATAGCCATAGCTGTATGACTCTGATGAACGACATAGTTCATTCCACCTTGAAGGTATTTTCCTCATTTCTTTACCTTGTCAGAAAAAATCTTTTTTTTAGAATTCTAATTTTCTTCCCTTATCATTTTTAGGCAAAAATGATTGGTACAGAGCTGATAAGCAAAATTTCTATATTAGAGAAGATGGCACGTGACTTTGAAAAGGCAATTCTTGATTCAAAGAGGGCAGCTTGTGAATCTCAATTGGAAGCAGCTACTTGGAAGGGTTCATTTGATAGTGCACAAATCACTATAGAAGATTTACAAGAGAACAAGTATAACCAGGAACAACAGGTGAAAGCCTTATCCTCAGAGCTTGCAGTCATCAGGGCTTCTTTAAGTCAGGTAGAGCGAGAAAAAAAACGTCTTGAGGCTTCTTTCTCAGAGCAATTGACTAAGGCAAATGAGTAAATTAATGAGTTGAAAGCTCTGTTGAATCAAAAAGAAGTTTATGATGGGGATCTGATGCGGAGTTTGACTCAGACACAAGAAGATCTAAAAACCTCTGAAGATAAGGTGCAGGCCTTGGAAAAATCTCATGCCTCTCTCCAAGCCTCTTACAACTCAGCCCTGGATGAAAATGAAGGCCTCAAGAATGAAATTGTTGCTTGGTAAAGAGACTATAAGCTTCTTGAAGATAAAATTGCAGTTGATGTAAGCTGGGATTTTCTGAACTCCCGTCGTGATGCCTTAGTTGAAGCTGGTCAAGAAAATTTTAATCTGGAGTCAGAGTTAGCTAAGGTGATTGAGACCATTGAGAAGGCTAAACAACCACTATACTTCCCTTCACCCGCAATTGAAGTTTTCGAAGCTGAAGTTCTCGGAGTTGATGCTCCCGTAGGTGAAGTTCCGGTGAGTAAGGCTCCCTTGGCTAAAATTTATGTAGTTGAAGTCCCCATGAACACTGAAATTACCTCGGGTGACACTCCTTCTTCAAGCTCAGTTGTTCCTCTTGTTGCAAATCAAGTTGAGACTTCGTCTATTGATACTCAAATTGATGTGGTTGAAGATCAACCCGCTTCTGTTGACGATGTTGTTCTAGTTGAGCCCGCTGATGATCCTTCTTCAATCCTTTCCTCTTAGTTAAAAAATTTAATTTTTTTCTAAATTCCCTTTTTGTAGGTACCTATTTGGAAAACTATGTTTAGAGATCTTGGATTTTTTTGAGAGTTTTTGTAATCAAACCCTTGGCTATCACTTGAAGGTAGATTTTAGAAGTACAAGTCCCCAAGTCTTGTTATGGGGCATTTTTGTATGAACAATTCAATGATTAAGTTTATACTTAGTCTTTAGTTTTAAAATATGAAGAAGTTATCATTAACCTTCCATTTGTTCTATTCGTGCATTTAATTTCAAGGACTTAAAGAATAGTTTGCATTTTTATCCTTTGAAAATGCTTCTGTTAATCTCATGACTAAATAATATGAGTTTTATAAAAGAGGGCCCTTTTATATTTTGACACTTAATGAAGAAGACATCTCAACTTCATAATGGTGTTATCATACGATAAAAGAAATAAGAACACACATGTTTTTTAAATAACTTTGACAAGTTTTTATTTCTGAACCTTGACAAGTTTTGAGTAAATCTTTACATGTATTTGAATTACATCTATAACTTTCTCGTAACTAATTTCCTTGTAACAGATTTATACAAAAGAAGAACAATAGATACAGGGTTTTTCCTTATAACCTGTTTTAGTACATGGTCTTTACCCTAACTGTTATGAGGTACACTAGATCCCTTTAGCTTCAAAACATTAGGAAAGGTTTGATAGATGAATCCATTGTTATCATGGGAAAGAATACTATGATGGATGCCATGACTTCGTGACTTTCACTCCGCACTTGACTCTTCTAGGCTTGATTGATTTTTCCTCAATCTTCTTTGCCTTTTTATACATGTAACTGAGTATACTATGTAGTCCCCCAAGTGCTTGAGTGTTGAAGTATGAAGCCTCGATCACTTGATAGTCTCTTTCACTTGGTCCTTTTCCTGAAAAGGAAATACATACGGGACTCGGGGGTGCAATTATAGATGAAGACTGCTTAACCCGTGTATACTTCTATCAGAATAATTGTAACCCTGGGCTAGGAATTTTAGTTTATTCCATTTTGACTTACAGGTCGTGACTCATCATTTAGTACGGATTAGTTTTTTCCTATCATCTAAAATCGTTAGTAAAATTTTAACAATTCAAAAAAATATATAATTTAACATGGTAATATCTGACCGTGGGTTTTTCCTTAGAAGTAGTATCTCTTCAAATGAACTGCATTCCAATGTGAAGGAAGCACCTTCCCATCCATTGTTTCTAACTCGTATGCTCCTTTTCCTGCAATATCTCAAACTCTGTAGGGTCCTTCCCAGGTTGGACTTAGTTTACCTGTGTTGGCTGCCCTTGTAGATTGAAAAAACTTTTTAAGCATGAAGTCCCCAATTTTGAAGTATCTCAGGCATGCTTTCCTATTGTAATATCATTCGATCACTTGTTTTTGCTCTGCCATTCTTATTAATGCAGCTTCTCTCCTGCCCTCCAACAAATCCAAATTGACTCACATCTCTTCATCATTTGATTCTTGTGTTGCTTGTGAGAATATTATGCTTGGTTCTCCTATTTCAACTGGAATTAACGCCTCAGCTCCATAAACCAAAGAGAAGGGTGTTTCACCTGTGCTTGTTTTTGTTGTTGTGCGATATGCCCATAAAACTCCGAGTAACACTTCAGGCCAATTACCCTTTGACTCCTCTAATCATTTCTTTAAATTGTTGATTATGACCTTGTTTATTGATTCTGCTTGCCCATTACCCACTGGGTGATAAGGTGTAGATGTAATCCTTTTAATTTGCCAACTCTAAAAATACTTTATGACTTGGGATCCGATAAATTGAGGGCGCCATTGTCGCATACAATTTCCTTTGGTACACCAAATCGGCAGATGATATTTTGCCAAATAAAATCATTAACTGTAAGGCCCCGTAAAATCTTGTGCTCAAAACCTAGTAGCTCGTAGTGCCAAGGTCCGAATATGTGTTAGGAATGTGTGTTCAGACCCTTTTTACTGATTTTGCACTTAAAAATCAAAAGAATCAATTTTCCAGAAAATTTCCATTTTTGCGGTCCAGAATGTGGTCACATATCAGCTATGCGAACTGCATTTCTGCCGCAGAGTGAAGCAGAAGATTTCCAAAATTGATGTTGAAAATGCGGTCCTATATGCGATCGCATAATCAATATGCGGATCGCATAATCGTCGCATAAATTCCTCAAGGATTTTTGGAGGTCAATCCTGCGGTGCAAAATGCGACCGCATAACAAGAATGCGGAAATCATTCCTGTCGCAGACCCTTCAGAGTTTTGGGTGCATTTCTGCTGTCCAATCTGCGGACCGCATTTCAATTCTACGGTCGTAGAATGTGATCGCAAATCTTGCTCGGGCTTCTATTTTTCTAAATTTTAAAACCCGACCCCTTTGTAATAAAACACCCAACCCCTCATTCTTTAACGAGCTTCTGCACAAAATAAGAGAGAGGAAGAGAGGTTCTTGAGAGAGAAAGTCATCTTCTTAAAAACTTGGTTCTTCAAAACCATCCGGGCCGGGGAAATTTCAAGCTTACCTTCATACCCCTTTTTCTTACATGTAAAAATCCCTAACCCTTTTCACTGTATTTCAAGTTTAGACTAGGGGGAGTCTCATGCATTGGTCCTTGAAAATAATGGTTGAAATCATACATGCATGTCTATTAAAACCTAAAATCTAGTAGGAGTAATTAGGTGGGAATAAAAACTTGTGCAAGGAAGAGGTTAATAACCTAAATATGTTTGGGTAGTGATTTTGGGCCTTGAATTCTAAGTTATGTGTATTAATTTGTGCACTATATTGATAGTGCTAGATTTTTGGTGAATTGGAAGTAGAAATTAAAAAGGAATTCAACTCTAGGTATGTATGGTTAACTTTAACCTTTGTAAAATCACCTTGTTTGGTGTCTGAATACTTGGTATGTGATATCTACATGAATTAGTTGTGAAGTTAAACTCTTGTAAGCAGGGTGTGTTTAGTTTTGTGAACTATTTGTGAATTTATGTAAATATTGTGCCTTATGCGTTGTTGGTTAAGACATCTGATATGATTGTACAAGTAAATGGCAATAAACCAAGTTGTAATTGTGAACGTGTTATGTGGTAAGAACTGTGGAATAAGCGATAGAAAGGAATTGAAAATTGGTGAAATTGAAGTAACTGTGATAACATCCTTTGTGGTTAGTCATGGAAAACTATTGTTGTAATCTAAATGGTACAACGGGCTGTTGAAAAAGATGGAAATGGCATGGATAGTCATATAAAACCCTTTGTGAGCTGTGCTATTAGTCCTTGAGATATGTTGCTGTTGTTATTGAGATTTGTGGTTGTTGCTTTTGAAACTTGTTGGTGTTATCCTTGTAAATTATTATTGTTGTGATATTGCTTGTGAATTGTGATTGCTCGGTGGGATCGGGTTGCGCGCCGTAACACGAAGTAATAAGGTATGGGTTGTGGTGATAAGGGTGGCCGAGGTAATAAGGGTAGAAAGTGATCGATATCACTATTGAAATGAAATATGAGGACATTGAAAAATTGAAAATGTGGAAATGATGATGGGAAAAAGGAGAGATTGTTAACTTGTTTGCCTTGATTGTTTCCTTGAGTGTATTCAATTGTTGTTTCCTCTATTGTTTGTTACTTGTGAATGGCTTGAAGTTACTCAGGGTAAAGTTTGTTATACATACCAGTACAATTCAAATGTACCGATGTCCTTTTTGCCGGGGGCGCTACATTCATGTTATGATTGTAGGTGGATCCGCGGTAGGTACTCCAGCCAACCGATCGTAGCTCCCCCTTCGTCTTCCATCAGCTTTTTTTTTGTGAGCCCCATTCCTCTCGAGGCCCTGCGTGGCTCAAGCCGCTTGTGTCTGGAAATTTATTTTGATTTTGTGTAAGGTATAACCGGAGCCTTGTTACCGGCAAAAACTGTATTATTCTGTTGTACTTTTAGAGGCTCCATAGACAGTGGATGTGGGTTAGAAGCTTATGTATATCCCTGTTTCATTTGTTGGGCAACGAATTGGTAATTTCACTAATTATTATGTATGTATGTATGTTTTGCCAAAAAAAAGTGTACTAAATTAATGATATAGCTAGTTCTTGGAATATTGAGTAAGGAAATCATGGGGTATCACGTGGGTTAGGAAAGGCACCCAGGTCCGCTTGACGGGGGCTACCCGGTCGGGCACCGGTCATGTCCCAGTAATTTAGGGCATGACATTAACTTCCTTTTCTCGCACCTATTTAAACGCTCCTGCCTCCACCCATTTAGTGAAATAATCAGTAAGTAAACTTTACTTGTCCCTTTTCTTGAGGTAATGGTCCTACTATATCCATTTCCCATTTCATAAACGATCATGGTGCAATGACTGGATGTAATAATTCTGCTGACATGTGCATATTGTTACCATACTTCTAGCATTTGTCACATTTAGCCACGAAACTTTCCGCTTCTTCTTCCATTTTAAGCCAATAGTACCCTACCCAAATCAAGGTTCTCACCAGTGATCTTCCTCCTGCGTGATTCCCGCAATGCCCCTCATGTATTTCCCTTATCACATACTCCGTTTGAGAAGGTCTGAGGCATCTTGCTAAGGGACCGCCAAATATTTTACGGTAAAGGTTCCCTCGTTTTAAACAGTAATGAGTAGCCTTTTTGCGAAGTGCATGCGCATGTCTCTTGTCATTAGGAACGGTATCGTACTGTAAAAAAGCAACAATTTCGTTCCACCAATCCCAAGTTAAATTATTAAAATTTACATCAATCTTATCAGGTTCGAGAACTAAATGAAATAAATGTACAACTGAGGTGTTTGCATCATCTGCCACATCAGCTGCGGATGCAAGATTGGCTAAGGCATCTGCTTCACCATTTTCATCCCTCGATATTTGTATGACCTTCCAAGTTTGGAATTGCTTTATCAATTCCCGTACCTTTTCCAAGTACTATTGCATCCTTGCTTCCCTAGCCGTGTAAGTCCCCAGCATTTTATTAACCATGAGTTGCGAATCACTTTTGATCGCCACTTGATTTATACCAAGTTCTCGTGCCAACTCTAGACCTACAATCACAGCTTCATACTCCGTTTCATTGTTAGTCATGGAATGACACGTAATAGCTTGCCTAATAGTTTCACCTGTAGCTGGCACTAATACAATTCCTAAACCTGCACCTTTTACATTAGATGAGCCATCAGCAAATAAGGTCCATGTTCCTGGGTTATTGGGTTAACCGATAACCAAATAAGAATTAATAAAATTATGACTTTACCCTTAAGTATATACATATTCTAGGGCTTCAGTTCATTTTCTCCTATTCTTTCTCATCCGCACACTTCCATTGCTTCATCTTCATTCTTCATATACCTTACTAGTCACTCCTAGCGTAAGTCTTTAGTATTATACAGTACGATGAGCTTTGATAACAAGACAACATTTTCTTGCCTTCTAGGTGTTTTTCATTTCTGCGTTAGTATTGCCCATGCACAGATCAAGATTTTGTTCTATGGTTTCTTTTTCTGGTTAGGCATTTGACAAAAAATATCTAGTTTATCTTGGACTGTTAGTACTATATGTTTGGACTTGCTAATTTTAAGGTGAAATTGCTAATACTTTGTATTATTATTAATGTATTTGGACAATCGGTGTTGAAGAATTAGTACTATTCCAGTTTTGGTCACCGGACAGGACGCAGAAATAGGTAGTATACTATATGTGAATTCTTTTCTTTTTTGCTCAACTCCGGTGAACTGTCTTATCTTTTTCGCTTAACTCTAGATTGAGTTATCTTATCGGGTAAACTGATAATAATCGATAACCGATTAACGGATAACCGACAACCGATATCTTATCGGTTCGGTTATCGATTTATCAAATTTGTAAACCAATAATCAATTTTTTAACCCGATAATATTCATAATCGAACCGAACCGACTGATGACCACCCCTAAACTGCATCCCTTGGCTAAAGTCAGCCACGAAATCAGCTAATATCTGGGATTTTATTGTTGTTCTAAGAAGGTACATGATTTCATATTCACTTATCTCTATGGCCCATTTGTCTAACCTTCCTGACAATTCATGCTTATACAATATACTACGTAAGGGGTATGCAGTTACCACAACAATGGGATGACATTGAAAATATGGTCTTAACTTTCTTGATGCCATGATTAAAGCAAGTGCTAGTTTTTCTAGTTGTGGATACCGTGTCTCTGCATCTAATAATAATTTACCAACATAGTAGATAAGATATTATTTACCCTATTCTTCTCGAACCAAAACCACGCTTACCGCAACTTCTGAAACAGCAAGGTAGATGAAAAGTTTCTCCCCAGCCTTTGGTTTTGCTAGCAAAGGTGGATTTGATAAGTATGTTTTCAAATATCTTAGTGTTTGTTGACACTCTTCATACCATTCAAAATGATCCTGCTTCTTAAGGGCCAAGAAGAATTTAAAACATTTTTTCGATGATTTAGAAATGAATCTTCCCAAAGCTGCGATTTTTACCGTCAGTTTTTTAACTTCTTTCTTGTTTGAAAGTATATTAGGGATTTATTCAATTGCCTTAATATGTGCAGGATTCACTTCAATACCACGGTTAGAAACAAGAAAACCTAAAAACTTATCTGATGCCACACCAAATGCACATTTTTCTGGATTCAACTTCATATTATATTTTCGTAAAATTTTAAACATATCAGACAGGTGCGATATATGATCTTCTGAATGTTGAGTCTTAACTAGAATATCATCTATATATACCTCCATGGTCTTGCCAAAATGTTCTTCAAACATTTGGGTAACTAACCTCTGATACGTTGCACCTGCATTCTTAAGACCAAAGGGCATTACCTTATAACAGTAAGTCCCCCTGTCTATTATGAAAGAAGTTTTTTCCTCATCTTCTGGATCCATCTTGATTTGATTATAGCCTGAATATGCATCTAAAAAACTTAATAGCTCATGCCCTGCAGCAGCATCAATTAATTGATCTATGTGCGGTAAAGGGAAATGAATCTTTTGGACAAGCTTTATTAAGATTTGTGTAATCTATACAGACTCGCCACTTACCGTTCTTTTTAGGAAGCACAACTATGTTAGCTAACCAGTCAGGATTTTTTTTCTCACGAATTGAACCAATTTTTAGCAATTTTTGAACTTCTTCTTGAATCACCTTATTCTTGAAAGTTCCTTCTTTCTTTTCTTTTGCTTTATTGGAGGATATGATAGATCTTCATTCAATTTATGAGTCACGACCTCCGGTGTTATCCCTGTCATGTCAGAATGGGACCAAGCAAAACAATCTGTGTTAGCTTTTAAAAATTCAATTAACTTACGCTTTACCTCTAGGCTGAGATTGGCTCCTATAGACACTTTCCTCTTGGGACAGTGTATAAATAAAACTATAGCCTCTAACTCTTGTATCATTGTTTTGATGTTCTCGTTCTCCTCTGGTTCTTGAATGGTATCAGGTCTTGAATCCACATCTATTTTTCCTTGTTCAGTTGAGGTTGACAACATGTTACCCTCAGTTGAATTCTGTAATTGCTATTTGTCTTCACCCTAAATAGTTGAATCTGCAACTGCATTGATGCTCCTAGATGTTTGTTGGTCTCCTTTAATTTGACATATCCCCCATGGTGATTGAAATTTAATAACTTGATGTAAGGTTGATGGTACAACATTCGTGTCATGGATCCATGGCCTCCCAAGAATCATGTTGTGATCCATTTCCATATCTATGACTTGAAATTTGGTATCTTTGATAACGCCTTCTGCGAATGTAGAGAGGATTGCTTCCACTTTCGTTACAACACAAGAGTTGTCAAATCCCGACAAAGTATGCACTTTTGGAATCAATTTATCCTCAGCTTGCATCTTGCGCAACACTCGTATCAAAATAATATTCGCAGAACTGCCTGGATCAATCAAAACTCGTTTCACGTTAGTGTCATGTACAAGTAAAGATATTACCAATGTGTCGTTATGTGGATTTAAGAGACCCTCAGCATCTGCATCGTTGAATGTAATATCCTCTTCTTCCAGTACATGTCACAATCGCTTCCCAAAGTGATTGTTATCTTGGAAGTTTTATTAGCTGCAGTATATGAAAAGCCATTGATATCTTCACCCCCACTTATAACATTGACGGTTCTTTTAGGTGAGGGTGGTTTCAGAGGCTCTTATCTGTTCTTCATATATGCTTGTTTACCTTTTTCACTAAATAGCTTAGTGAGATACCCTTGCTTTAACAAATGATCAACCTCGCCCAGTAAAAATCTACAATCTGCAATTTTATGCCCGTGGTCGTTGTGAAATTCGCACCAATGATCAAGGTTTCGTCTGTTTGGATTTGATCTCACCTCCTTTGGCCATCGTACCTTATCTTCCATGCTTATTAAAACAGCTATGAGTTCATAGGTGCTTACGTTAAAATTGTAACCACCAAACCTTGCTTTTAAACTTCCATCATCGTTTCGTGGTCCACGTGAGTTTCGATCATTTCCGAACCTTGATGGGGAGCCTGATTCCCTATTTCTAGATTTGTGATCGTACCTTTTATTATGTTACCTTGACCATGAGTCCATTCATATAGGTCCCATGTAAGGCTCGTACCTATTTTTACCAGATCTTTTTTCATTTTCTACACGCCTCGAACTTACTTTTTCTTCTGTTTTATGTCGTAAAATGATATCTTCTTCAATCCTCATCTTTGTACTGTATTTGTTGTAGACATCATTATACATTTTTGCTGGGAATTCTCAAAGGCTTTCCTTAAGTCGCCTTGTGGCTTCTGAACTCTTCTCATTCAAATTGCTGGCAAAGGCTATGGCCGCCCAATTGTCAGGTACTCGTGGCAACGTCATTCTTTCCCGTTGAAATCTATCTACGAACTCTGTAAGCAACTTTGAGAGAAAACTCTGAGTGTCTTCAAGTAGAGATGAAAGGATCTTCAAGTAGCCCTGACTAAGGTTTGAAAAGATTCCCGAGGGTACTACAGCTTGCATGGAAGGCTAGGGGGTTTTTAGAAAGCGCAAAGACAAAAGACGTCATAGGGAACCAATTTCTATCATTTTCCCCCTCTAGTGGTCATTCATTCTTTTGATGACTCGCAGTCGAAAGAGTTGGTTGGCAGTTCAAACCTCAGAGGGAGTTGAAGAAAGTCCTTTTAGTTCATTCAAAGGCACTAGGGATGATCCATTACAGACAGTCTGATGCTTCTAGAGTTCGCTCATATCGAATTGTCCAAAAGCTCATCAACCTGTCCGAGGGATGATGAAGGCGATGTCACAATTGAGGGAACCGCCCTCTTACTCTTTTTTAGATAAGAATGCAAAAGACCCTGACCCTTCCAACCAAGCCCACTCAGATAGACTAAGTAGACTAAAAAATTGCACAAGAAAGACTAAGGAAACAAAACCTTTTCTCGATAACCCTAGGCCAAGTAGCGACACTTCGCCCAGATTCGATCATCACGTCAACTTGCTTTATTCAACAAAGTGATCAAGCTTCTTAGCCACCGGGGACAGGCCTCGTGAACACATTTTCTAAAGGCACTGCTGGCCGGCTTTATCAATCTTCAATCTAACTTCAAAAATTGAATAAGCCCACTTGACGAGATTAGATCTAATTCTCTTTCTAACATTTTTAGATTAAAAGGAAGCTTTCTTGTTGTGTGATTCTGCCCTCCACTCTGCCAATAGCTTATGTGTCGATCTATACCCAGTTGATCTACCTCTATTTTAATTTACACATTCTGGATAGGCGCACATCCTCATAGAGCGAGGGGTAGAAAAGATCAATGAAAGACTAGAGCGCGAGCTAGATGATCTACCGACAAGTCCTTGATTTCTTATCCGTGAAGGCAGACTTGGACTCATTGAAGAAAGCACTTGAGGTGAAGACCAATGAGCGATTATGACAACTATGGACCCCTTAACTAGGTTTTTTACTAATACTAACTAATAGGCTTTCAGAAGCTTTTCCACATAAAAAGGGGAGGAAGTGCTTGCTGCCAACTTGCCAGACGAGCAGACATCTGAGCTCAACAGCACATTTACTATTTGGAGATGGATGGCGCCAGACATGGTAAAAAGAAGGATTTTTTCCATTACCCAAGGAAAGAAGTAGCAAAGGAATATCGCTATCGTGGTAAAAAAAGAATCACGTAGGATAGGAAGCTCTATTTGATCGAAGGGATGGCTAAAAGTCCAAATCCGGCTAAAAACAAAAAGAAGAGATCAAGGAGAGGGAGCTAGACTCACACTTGCAAGAGAGCGACCGGTAGATCTAAAACTGCTATAGTAAAGCAGAACGAAAGTACTTCCCAAAGGTTCTACCTTTTCTTGTGCATTCGGGAATAAATAGAAAGTTTCGAAATGTTTAGAAGACTCTTGATTGATTGGTTGTAATGTTCACGAGGTTGTATATAATCCAATTTTCAGTGATATGTCTTTCCTACTGACTGAATTGCTTGAATTAGTTGAAGGTGCGGAGTCTTCTTCTTTTGATTTGAGACGAATTCATTTTTCTCTGAAAGTGCTTTTGATAGGGAATAGGGAAAAGCCTTGCCTTATTCAAGAGTACCAGGAAGGAGAAGAATAAGCATTACCTCTGTTGAAGGAAGAATCTCCTCCCTTTGCTTATTTATTCTTCTTGGTCTTCGGGTCTCCTCTGAACGGCTCGCAACCTATTTAGTTAGATTTTTTGTTTTGATTCCAGAAAAGAACTAGAGATCCTGGCCCCCTCCCTTGAAAGCTCCTGGTGTTGTGACTATCACTGGTAAGTTGCGTCGGATCAACATCGGGATTAAAATAAATTGCAAAAGCAACTAAGTCAACGCCTATTTGATGTGGATACTGGCCAGGACACTTGAATCTATTCCACTGCAAACTACCGAATATACTACTGCAGGATCTTTCGCTGCTTTTGTTGGTATTGCTCTCACCTGTCACTACACCACCTCAGTAGCTGGGACTTCCTAACCTTTTCTAGCTATCTTTAGAAGTAGGGCGAGTGAGTCTGTTCCTTTCCCGTGAAGGTTTTGGGATATGTGACCAGATGCTTCCTCCAGATCTAACGTCTCTATCAACTAAATTCTCTTTTCTTCAATAAATCGATACTAACTTACCTACTCCTGCTCCTACTGGATCCAAGAGGGTCGATGCCCGATTCCCCGACCCATTACTCATTCCTTCCCGACTCGATAGGGATTGCAATCTCGAGAGAGGGAGCAACAATTGACCTCCTACAATTGGTAGATGGGGTGGGCTACGATGGATACAGTGAAATCAATCCTTATTCCGCATTCCCTCTCACCGGCCTGAAAGATATATAAATCATGAATTCTTCAGAGCGGGCCGGCAGGCCGGTCATACGGGGTCCGTCGAAGAAGTGCCTCAACACGCCGCAGCCACTACTTTGACTCCTTTTATGCAATTATAAACTCTACGGAACTTTATCAATTCCAACGCAACTTATCCTTTTGGAGCTGACGTAACAAACTACGTGAGCCTCCTAACGAAGCCAACATAAATCCGATCCGAATAAAAAAAGTAAAAGGAAGTTTTATTATTGTGGTATACCAGCCACCTATTCTGGAACTTCCAGTTCCAATCGAAGCATATAGATCCATAAATAGATTTGTACGTATAGCCACTTCATTCGTGCTCGTCCTTTCTCGAAAGTATCTTTTTTCTGGGAACATGGTCAACCAGAAATTATTATGTTCGAGATTCTTCATCTAACGATGGAAAAAATGCTCCAGTTTTCCATTCTCATATGAGGCTGGAAAGTAGATTGGCCATAGGTCGGCACGAATTGATTCATCATGCTCAAACATGAGTCGATCTCTCGTTAGGGACAGTTTATAGATCATCAAATTCCCACAAATGGAATGAAAAGTGGGTCCATGTAAATGATCAAGACCTCGCAAACAACAACGCTCCTTCCCTATATGGAGTTCGGAACCCAAAGGCAATCGTTGAGTGAACTGTATCTTTTTTGTGTTAGTTGACCTAAGCCGCACCCTTACTGCTGGGGTGGGGCTCGGATGAGTTTTTGCCTCATACAGCTCGGGCCAAATACCGGGGGAAGTTTAGAAGAGATGGGGAAACCTAGCAACTGCCAGTGGGGGCGGGGATAAGCTTGCTTCTTCGCAAACCTATCTCCCCAAAAAAACCGACCCTGTAGCGCTAGCGCTTCACATTCTTTCTATTCCATCCCATTCCGTTTCAGGATAGGAGGCTAATACTAAAATAATAAGTGAAGTAGTCATCGTCTGACCAATCAGCTCGGACACCAGACCATCTGTGCCTACCCATTTTATCTCTCCCTAAATGGAATGGCTCTCTTAGTTACGCTACGCCCCGACCCAAGTCCCTACGTTCACTTTTCTCTGCCCGCAACCCAATAAGTTGGCAAAGCCAACACAAGATTAGGGTCGTCCTCTTAATTCTATGTTGACCCCGGTCCGGGCTGGCTTTTTGGGAAACCTTTTCCTACCACGCTCACGGCCCGGCTGGCCTGCCAGTGATAGTGGGAATTCTCCCATTCCCTGGTCAAAGACTTGGTTGGATGCTGGATCTACTCTACGAGTAGCGGTACGGACATAGATGATATCATCACGACCCTTCTTTTCGTACTGCTAGGGATTCTTAATGCCACTTCGCCAACTAGAACTTTCTATGATTTCGTGTCTCTCAGTGTGGTCAGCACTGGGTAATTCTGAGCAGCAAGGTTTACACCCATTCGCATTAGTTCATCCAAGGTTCCTTAACCTTATGCACGAATTATTGAATAAGCCATCTTCCTATCAAGGTTAAGGAGTCAACTGAGCATCTCAACGGCAGGATTAAATATCCGGATCGAATCAGAGTTCACGCCGCTCGCCCTAAACAAATAGGAGTCGTGGGCCACAGGTCGCTCATAAGCCGCCAGGTCGCACGACAAAATAACACCTAACATAAAGATGCACACTCCTCCATGTGAAATATTTATCTTCATAGGAGCTTTTTTATAGTAGTCGTGACCAACAGCCATCAGCTCTCGGCTTGTTGGTAAGGTGAGAGCTTCAAGCCCGATTTCAGGTGGCGCACCCTCCACCACAAGAACTGCCCAACGAAGTGGGGACGGGGAAAGCTACAGGCCCAAAACCTTCGAACCTTCGTTCTAAATGGGGGTGCTCGAGGCACCTCATATTCTCATTTTGTCGTTGCTCATTCCCGTTAGGCCAAAGTGTTTGGCCTTTCCTTCTCCGTGCCCGCTCAGGCTTCACTGACCTATTGCGTGGTAAAAAGAAGAAAGTACGAAAGAATAGTAAACGAAGCACACCGCAGAAAGATTCTAAATATGAGAAGTCCCCCTTGGATTCGAGAAAAAGGAAATGAAGAACGAGAACAAAACGAAATAAAGTGTTTCTAGCTCTAGTTTCGGATGAGCTTCTCCCAATTATGTCTGGTAATAGATTAGGGCGGCTTGCTTTGACCAAGACTCCACTTTTTGCTTCGTCCGCGGAGCGTATGAATTTCCTGGAATGTAGATAGACCAAAAGAGGGAATGAAGGGATAGGAATAGGAATTATAGTACCATTGGAAAAAAGGGCACCTGTGGGAACATCTTTACTAACGAACCATTTCAATAGTACGGGTGATGCCGTGCCACAAGGCATGACCATAGAAGTAATGAAAAAGAAAAAGATATGTAGTTGGACCATTTGTTCTATCCGTTCAAGTTTTGTTTCTCTAGAGAAGATGAGAGGCTAAAAATTAAGGTGTTCGCAACACATACCGAAAGGGTACTAATTAAGCCGACCATTAATGACTAGTTAAAACACCAGGAGTGGTCTGATCCCCTATTTTATCAAACCGCTCTGAGAAAGATAAAAAGCAAACTCTCATAGTTCGGAGCCTAGCTCCAACAACTTCTTCGTAAGTGAGGTGAGGTACTTCTTTTGGTTTGAATAGGGGGTCGCCCTTTTTTTGGTTGAAGTAGACACGACTTTGGTCGTAGTCAGTTTAAACCCATAAACCCAGTCCACTTGCAGCCATGTTGATCAAAATGACTAATTTTAATGACTTGACCAGTCACTAGCCCTCGTATTATAAGATTCTTTTACCCTATGGTCGATATTCCATTCCCCTTAGTCGTAGGTGCTCGTTCTATTTTGATTTGAATGGGTCAGGGCTCCCGAGGTACATATGGCCGGCCCTTCAAGTGTCTCAGTAATACAAACAAAGAAAAGACGATGGTTTTTAACATACCCTTTAACAAAAAGTCAATCCTTACCAAAGGAGGAAATAGAATAATCTACCTTATTTTTTCCTTCTCTTTGATTCCCCCCGACAATCAAGTTGCACTTCCTTCTAACAAGTGGCTGAGAGTTAGCAAGCAACCTTGACCTCTTGGAAGGAGGTTCGATGTCCCCCTCCTTTCTTGTCCGGCCGCAGTATGGCACCTAAACTCGAAGCTACAATCAGATCCGATTGGATCTGGTCCTATCCGACCCAACCCCAGAACTTAGAACGGCTGTCCTGTTTGGATGGTAGAACGCGGAGAGGGGGAGTCGTGCCCATTCTCTAACCGGGCACAAGTAGAAACATAAAAAAAATGGAAAACCGAATACATGTACATGATGTAACGACATATTCAAAAATATTGATCCGATTTGATAGGCTGCCCGCAGAAGGGAAAAAGTTTACCGACTGCATAACAATTCATTCTTATGTGTAGCACGTGGGCCCATGTCTCCCGAACGATCAAAGTATGGCCGCTCATCTAATATAAAATCAATGAGTAGATCTCACCTCCCCTTCCCCATACCATAGCCAGAAGGGATAGCGTATCCACATAAGAGAGAGTACGGGCCCTTGCCCAATATTTAGTTTAGACGTGGCTCGAATGAATTTATTCTATAGTTGGTTTGAAAATGAATTAGTTATCCATTCTCTCAGAGATGTCTTCCCTTATCTTTTCAACTTTTTGAGCTCACGAGTATGCTTTAATAAATAGATCTGCAAGCTCAGCAAATGAATTTATAGAATTTTCAGGTAAAAGAGAATACCATGTTAAGGCCCCTTTAGTGAGTATTTCACCGAATTTTTTGACCAAGACTGATTCAATCTCCTGCTTAGTGAAATCATTGCCTTTGACACCTGTTGTAAATGCACTAACGTGATCTCGTGGGTCTGTTGTACCATCATACTTTGGAATATCAGGCATCTTGAACATTTTTGGAATTGGTAGGGGAGCGGCAGTTGACTTCCATGGTTGTTCAGAATATTTATCTATATCTACTCCCTTGATCATGGGTGGTACTCCGGGTATTGACTATATGCGTTCATTTTGTTCCTTAAGTTGTTTCTGCAATGTTAGTACTAGATTATGTAAATCATAATTAACTGGATTACCTGGGTCTCCGTCCTATGTTTCACTGGGGGTTCCACCCCTGCCTGAGTTAACCAGTCCAGAACGAGGATTCTCAAAAATATTGTTGTTTGGAGTAGGCGTTGGTGGAGCCGCGGGTAATTGACTAACAAAAGCTTGTAAATCTTTGTTAACCTGAGTAGCGATAAGTTTTTGTAAGGCATCAGGTGTCATGGTCATAGCTTCTTCATTCTCAAATTGACCACATTCTTCTGTGTGAGATCCGTTAGAAGTGCCCTCACGAGATTTCTGTGGTGAGTCTCGTGGAGTTGGAACTTGACTATCATTATTTTGCTGATTGATTTGATTTCCTTGAGTGTTGTCGTTGTTGTTCGACATAGTTGATTCAACATAGAAAATAAAGTTAAGATATAATTGATTATCAGATTCCCGGTAACGGAACCAATTTGTTTAACTGAAAAATAGATTTTTGGTCAAAGCTAGAATTTAGAAGAATCGGGTTATTGATAATCGAAAAAGTATGTAAAGAAAGAGACTTGAGAATGATATTATCAGAAAGCAAGTAAATTAAAGTATATTTCAATAGTAACTTCTGTCTACAAATGTTTGTGATTTTCCTTTTTATAGCCGTTTTGGGGAATACAGATTTTACCTTTGTCATAACAAGGCAATTATGGGCAATTAATGACTTTAAATGTTACGTTATGTAATCATATACATTAAATACATATTCTCTAACGTTTCTCGCATTTAATGCTCATTAAATGCTGTATTTGGGCTCTTATTTGTTATCAGATTCATTCTTTTGATTCTTCACGATCTTTGACCTTTAAATGCTTTGAACAGGTACGAGCATTGAATTTCTCGCATGACTGCTCGTGTCTCTTCTGTTTAACTTGCTCGTACCTGTTGCTACTCGTACCTATTCAACAACTTTACTTCTTTGACTGTTTGACCAGTCTACGCGTCATGACATGTCATCTCCAATATGCAGAGTAAATTTTTCCCAATACAAGTACGAAAACAACGTGTACTCCATGAGTATCCTGTCTAATCTCGAAGATGTAGAGATGTGATGGTCGACTTCGACACTTATTAGTGGTCCAATAATGATGTCAATAATATATTAAATCGTGGATTTCTATAAACGTGATTTTAATCCAATAGAAGGAAACAAGTAAACAATTAATTCTTATATAGTAAATTTCCAAAATTCCTTTTCATTATTATCCAATTATGCTCAAGTCATGAAGAGGCTATAACAACTTTAATAATTTCAAGGAAGCAATACAAGCATGCGCAAATCATACTGAGGACGTACGGCATGATCCAACAGAAAATAAATTGTGCACTACCGAGAGTCGAACGGTGCGAACCATAGATGCATCTATTCAATCTGCCAAGGCGTTCGGCCTGTTCCAAAAATAAACACACAGACGGTCAATCAAGAAGCCCACACGGAGTAATTATCCAATGAAAACAATCCTCTTTAAACCATTTAAGAAAAATAAAGTTTTATCTGATTAGAAATTCATTTAATAATTCGATGTGATTTAAGCAATTCAAGATATCAATAGGTTCACAAATAATCCAAGTATAGCATATTTTTGGGTCCTAACTACCCGGACAATAGCATAATAATAGCTACGTACGGAGTCTCGTCACCTCGTGCGTATGTAGCCCCTACAAATAGGAGCAAATACCCAATTAATTTACCTATGGGGACAATTCCCTCTTACAAGGTTAGAAAGGAGACTCACCTCGCTCTGAAGATTTATAACCGGCATTCCACGCTCTTCCGAAGACTCTCATTGATGCACAATGCTCCAAAACTAACCAATGACTATGCAAATCTATTAATATATGATATACTACTCGCGTTAATCCAATTTATAACAATTCCTAACCCCGATTGGAAAGTTGACAAAAATGCCCTCAAACCCACGTGCCCGGATTTCAAAAAATTTTGAAGAATAAGTTTACCCATAGCTTTACGAACTCAAATATAAAGTTTTCTCTAAATTCTATACCCAAAACCATGGTCAAAATCCAAGAATACTACTTTTCTAGGTTTTCCCTCAAACCTCAAGTTTTCTACAAATTTCAATGTCTAAATCCATATATAAACGTTGTATTTAACTCAAAACCAGTAGAAATCACTTACCTCATGCTTTGTGAAGAAAATGACACTCCAAAGATGCTCCAAAATCGGCTCCCATGGAAGAAATGAAGTGAAGATGAGCTAAAACCCGATTTTTAAAAGAACATTGCCCAGGTAACCTCTTCGCGAACGTGGAATTTCCCTCGCGTTCGCGAAGCACAACCTGCTTTAGCCCCAAATTTCCTTATCGCGTTCATGTCTTGGTGCTCGAGTTCGCGAAGATCAGCTTCTCAAAACCTACACGTTTGCGTACCAGGCCTCGCGTTCGCATAGGGCAAAGACCCCAGGACCAGCTTCTCCTTCTACACGTTCGCGATCTCTCCCCCGCATTTGCGTAGTAGCTCAGCCCACCCCTTCGTATTTGCAACTTCCTCTTCGCGTTCGCAAAGTCCAAATCTAGCAGCCTCCCACTTTCCTCTTTGCATTTGCAAGACTCCCTTAACGTTCGCGGAGAAGGAAACCAGATACTAGCAACCAGCAGCAACTTTTTATCCAAATTTGATCTGTTAACCATCCGGAATCCACACGAGGCCCCCGGGACACCAACCAGTCCCAAAACACATTACGGACCTACTCGAGGCCTCAAATCACATCAAACAACGCTAAAATTATGAATTGACCTCCAATCCAAGCTTAATGAACTTTAGAATGTCAAACTTCTACTTTCGATGTTTAAACCTATCAAATCACGTCCGATTAACCCCGAATTTTGCAGGCACGTCATATTCGACATTACGAACCTATTCCAACTTTCGAAATTGAATCTCGACCCCGATATCAAAAGGTCCACTTCCGATCAAACTTCTCAAAAACCTTCAAATTTCTATCTTTAGCCAAATGGCTCCAAAATGACCTAGGACCTACGAATTCACTTCCGATCGCGCTCCCAACTCCAGAATCACCATACGGAGCTATTCACATACTCAGAATCCCAAACGGACATCGATAACACTAAAATGCACTTCGAGCCAAACTTATGAATTTTCTTCTAAAATGCTAACTTTCACAATAGGCTCCAAAACGCTCCCGATTTATCCAAAACCCGAACCGGGCATATGCCCAAGTCCGAAATCATCATACGAATCTGCTGGAACCTTCAGATCCCGATTCTGAGGTCGTTTACTTAAAAATCCTGTCCTAGTTTATTCTTTAAACTTTAAGCTTCCAAAATGATTATGCTCTTCCCAAATAAACTCCAAACTTCCCAAAATTTAATTCTGACCATGCGTACAAGTCATAACACCTGAAATGAAGCTGCTCATGGCCTCAGACTGTTGAACGACGCTCTACGGCTGGGTCATTACATTCTAACCCACTTAAACATATGCTCGTCCTCGAACGTGCTGAGAACTACACCAAAGTAGTCTAAAATCATTTTTTAACACTTCATGCACCTTCACATGCTACCACAACTCAGTTGAGCATATTAGATCGATCAATTCTGAAGATATTTCCTTTTATTCAAGCAAAAAAGCCTTAGAGCCCAATTCCAACATCTGGAATTCTATGTCAGGCATGTTTCCAACATACGCTCATCATATAAATCACTACACGCAGTACCAAGATGGGATTGCATACCTTATCTGAATTCACACCTTGCACCATTTTACTCATAGGACCACAATAGCATTCTCTAGTCAATTTAGTCAAAATTTCTCGAATCTGATGCCCTCATTGCATCTCATGATCTACATAGTTCTTGCTCTAATTATTACAATACCGCCATGACAGAATAGATGTGCAGAAATCCATAACCTACTGTCGAATCAACAAATCATTAGGTCTATACCTCTGACAAGAACCATCACCTCATTCTGAACCAAATAATGGTCTTAGCTCCATAATATACTTCATATAGTCAGATTGCACTAATCCTAAATCCAATGATCTCGTCTCACCCAGTACGAACTACTCAAGCAATAAGACACCCCGGATATAATCAAAAGTCTCATATGATGCCATAATGTGCCAATAGGCTACCAATTCGAATTCGATACAAAAGGAAAACGAACTCTAGAAGGAACTACCTAACTCACGCATTAATACGAACTTTCCTTAGAAAATAGGAAGCAAGGCATACAAACATAGCATATAGAAAACTATACTCAACATCACATTGTTGCGGCGCGCAACCCGATCCAAATAACATACCTATGGTGGTGTGCCACCTGATCCACACATAGATCCCATATAAGGAGATGCACATCGAGCTAAATTTGCTCATTACAATAAAATACCGACTTTCGGTCACAAGCACGCTAAGTGCATAATACCATCCCCGAGGGGACACATAGCGCTATAAGCTACAAAACTCAAGCACAACTAAGGTGCGATATACAATCTGAATCTTAAGAGCCATTTTGCTCATATAACATCATTTCTACGCGGATCCTCAACACATAAACAATTTCTCAAGCTGTCTCACAACTCACACGGGTTAATGTATCACTACATGAAAAATCTGACAATGAAATAACACCCTGACTAATCCTTCATAAGGAGCGCATTACTAAAATGAACACGTTTGGCCTAATATAGGGCCCATATTCACATTTGAATCCATCCACCAACCTTAAGTTGATTCTGGTCACACTGACTAGGCTAATAACCTTTCCAAGGTCCATAATAACTCTCCTTTCTTTCATAACGCATAAGAACATCCATCATAGTCGGAGAAATCATCTGCAGTCCACAACTCAATAAATCGAGTGCCTTCCAGGCATATATTCTCAAATCAACGATATTATCACAACCTTCATACTTGGTTTAAGTATTTAATCAATCAAGTGACTACCTGCTACACTTACACAATCTTCCTATGGGACACACTCCCACAACCTACCATAACAAGTAACTGGGTCGTACCTCCAAACCACTAGCCGCACTAACGCTGAAAAGCGATCAAGAATCATTAACCAAGATGCAAAGCCTTTTTCATAAAACATCAATCTCAGGTGACGCTGGAGACCATACCAACTTACCTTAATCATCGAAACTCTTTTCCTGCTCATTTGGGCTCGTGACATCCGTGTCCATACCGAGCTGTTACCTTGATATTTACTTCAAATTCCATACCACTCACTACACCTAACGTGCCAACATACGATAGAACACACTTTTCATCATAGCTTCAAAGCCACTATCAGGCTAACACTTCATTAAATAAAAGCTTCTCACTTATCTCGCTTCTGGAGAACCATAGCAACACACAGGTGAATTCTACAGCCATGGAAATATGAAAATCACAAAGTAGTGGTGTAACCCTCCATACCTTCCGGGATCCAACTAGACGTAGCAAGCCATAACAGTAGAATACTTTCTGAATAACACCAATTACGGCGACCGATAGGTCTCACCCGTACCATCCCAATCACTTGCATAGCTTAATCACACTAAAGGAACTAGTCACTGCCATCATCATGCCAATTCAATCGTGGATAACCAATCTACTTCTTCTAACTTAACCTCATATGCCTTGGAATAATAGTTCTTTTCAACACATAGAGAACTCAATCCGCACTCATCCCGAGTGACCCTGAATCAAGAGACCACGCTACCTCAAATCTCACAAACCACTTCATACTTCCCAAATGCTACACTGCAAGTCAAAACATCATATAACGTTCTGTGACTCTTCTCATGAGCTTCTACAAAGCTCGATCCTTAACCGTACCTATAGGCTTACAATCATTAGGCACCATATTTTACCCCTTTGAATCCACTAGAACCGTTGTTGAAAGCCACCCGCTCTGACTTAGCCCCAAATATAATAAACTTCCTGAATCTTCTATCACATGAATACCTTCTTGGCGAAGCACCCGGCCAAATCACTTTCCTTGGAACCCGCATCTATACAAAGCACGAATCCTGAATCCTTTCCAAATCTGAACATGAGCCAATAAGGCCAACCATAGCACACCTTTAACAATTCCCTGGTCAATTTGCCACTTATAGTCCTTTCCCATACCTGAAATAGCTCATCCATATGCTAATAACCAGAAACCTCGCAAGTAGTTAACCATGCAACCCAATCATAGACGGTAGGACTCTCCCACTTAGCTCGAAGCCGCTATTACACAACTCTGGAGTTCACCAGGATTCTTAATCTCTTATTAACATAACCTTGCGCAATCAACCTCCAAAATTCTCAATATCTTACTGTAGAAACCCCTTTTTTATACCTTGAATCATCAATAACATTCGCACGACCGATACCTTTGCTGTATAACAAATAGAGTTCTTCGCAAAAGCCTCGCCAACCACGAGACCGCTAACCTGCTCATAGGAATAACCCACCTGTAGAAATCACTCCCCGACATCTTCCAACGCTGCTATACGGGGTACAATCACTATGACATCAATAACTCATCCTAAGTTTGAGCTCAATCTCCAGCTGCACAAGTCCATTCACCACTCGTGGACATCAATTAAATGTGCAGCAATATTCTTCCCATTCAAAGTTATGTTTTACCCTTCTTCATTCAAGCAGCTCCTTCCCGTCATATCAAATCTCCCGCCGCATAATAGCCCATACTTCAAATTAAATATGTAGCCCCCAATCACCAATCACTAACATTCTCAAATCACTTCAAACTCTCCTTAAGGTGCATACTCATCCTACGACAATGCTCATATGCCATCCCGCCACTCTCCCGCTTTGGCGGAACTCATCCCTTTAATTGACTACTCAATCTCTGCTTCTTACACTTAGCCTTCTAGAAATTTTAGCTACCGCCTGACACTTCCCACATGTCCTTCCTTATCCTTTGCTACTCAATTTTTGCCTTACTTAGAATCTATCTTCATGGCACTTGAACCCACAATTGTTGCTAACTTTAAACCTTTCTGAAGGTCATCTTTCTTGAACCGTCAGCATTAGAAATACTGATTCAATCCTAAACCAACATACCATGCGATATCTGACAGGTGTATCTCCAATACTATTTCACAATATATTGCCCCAAAGGTGAATTGTAGAAAATCATAACACCGACAAACTTAGTACGTTCAATTAGGACAACGACAACCCAGCATAGAAGAAAGCTCCAACACGCTTGCAAATACCAAGTCTCATTACTCCACCAGCCCACATCTGACCATTTTTAGTCTGATTGCCTTTCCCTTACCGGGAATAAAATACTGAATCTCTTGATTATTCACTCAGTAAACCTCCCTTCAAATCATTCACTGCTCCTACACGTGGGCAAACATCCTACCATCATATCACTACTACAAAAAAATTGTTCATGAGCATCATGGCAACTTTTGCCTAGCCTCAGGGCCCTCAAAAGTACCGCTATTGGGCTGAAACAATAAAATATCCTTCTACAAAGCGACGATAATAATCCGATCAGCTATATCCGGAGAAACATCTCGCACCACATCTGTATTACCATTATGGTTCTTCAATTCTCGATTTATAACAAGCGGTTCGCATCGCGTAAGATTGAGTAGGAATGAATTAAAGGCATACGCCTCCAAGGATCAAATCGCACGATAAGCAATCAAGAAGGGAAGTACTCCTAACAGTCATGCAGCCTCCCGAGAATAAGTATAGATGTCTCCATACCGATCCACGAGACTCTACTAGACTTTCTTATGACTCGAAAGACCCTAGGAACCTAGTGCTCTGATACCATGTTGTCATGACCCAAAATCCACTAATGGTCGTGATAGCGCCGGACACTGCTGTCAGGCAAGCCAACCAAATTACTTGAAGAAGTTCTCATTTTAACAATCTTGAAAACTAAGATTTTCCTTCAGTTTTTATAAGTAGCAAGATAATCACTTCAATTCGAATTAAATAATAAGCAATTAATACAAAATATTTTAAAACCATCCCAGAATACAGTGTCACAAGTGCATGAGCATTTACTAAGCGGGGAATAAAATACAACAACTATCCGGAATACAATATTGGAAAGAAAATAAATACAGATAACTGAAAGAGACTCTGCTAGCTGCGGGTCGCCTCGAGAATCGCAGCTCACCTAAGTCTCTGTATCAACCATGCTGCTACTGCCAGTAGGCCACTAGAGTTACATATACCTGTGCAACAAAAATGCACAGAAGTGTAGTATGAGTACTAAAATAACGTGTACTCAATGAGTATCCCGTCTAATCTCGAAGAAGTAGAGACGAGATGGTCGACTTCGACACTTACTAGTGGCCCAATAATGATATCAATAATACATTAAATCGTGAATTTCTATAAACATGATTATAATCCAATAGAAGGAAAGAAGTAAATAATTAATTCTTTTATAGGAAATTTCTAAAATTCCTTTTCATTATTATCCAATTATTCTCAAGCCATGAAGAGGCAATAACAAATTTAATAAGTTCAAGTCAGCAATACAAGCATGCGCAAATCATACCGAGGACGTATGGCCCGATCCAATAGAAAATAAACTGTGCACTGTCGAGGGTCAAACGACACGAATCATAGATGCATCTATTTAATCTGCTGAGGCATTTGGCCCATTCCAAAAATAAACACACAGACAGTCAATCAAGAATTTCACGCGAAGTAATTATCCAATGAAAACAATCCTCCTTTAACCATTTAAGAAAAATGAAGTTTTATCTATTTAGTAATTCATTTACTAATTCGATGTGATTTAATCAATTCAAGCTATCAATAGGTTCACAAATAATCCACAATACCATGTTTTTGGGTCCTAACTACCCAGACAATTGCATAATAGTAGATATAAATGGACTCTCGTTACCTTGTGCGTATGTAGCCCCCACAAATAGGAGCAAATACCCAATTAATTCACCTATGGGGACAATTTCCTCTTACAAGGTTAGAAAGGAGACTCATCTCGCTCCGAAGATTTATAACTGGCATTCCACGCCCTTCCAAAGACTCTCATTGATGCACAACGCTCCAAAACTAGCCAATGATTATCAAAATCTATTAATATACGATAAACTACTTGAGTTAATCCAATTTATAACAATTCCTAACCTCGATCAGAAAGTTAACAAAAATGCCCTCGGACCCACGTGCCCGAATTTCAAAAAAATTCGAAGAATAAGTTTACCAATAGCTTCACGAACTCAAATATATAATTTTATCTAAATTCCATACCCAAAATCGTGGTCGAAATCCAAGAATATTACTTTTCTAGGTTTTCCCTCAAACCCCAAGTTTTCTACAAATTTCAATATCTAAATCCATATATAAACTTTGTATTTGACTCAAAACCAGTAGAAATCACTTACCTCAGGCTTGGTGAAGAAAATGACACTCCAAAGTTGCTCCAAAATCGGCTCCCATAGAAGAAATGAAGTGGAAATGAGCCAGAACACAATTTTTAAAAGAACACTGCCCAGGCAACCCTTCTTCGCGAACGCGCAATTGCCCTTGCATTCGTGAAGCACATCCTTCTTTAGCCCTAAATTTCCTCATCACATTCACAGCTTGGTGCTCACGTTCACGAAGGTTAGCTTCTCAGAACCTATGTGTTCGTGTACCAGGCCTTGCGTTCAGGCCAAAGACCTCGGGCCCAGCTTTTCCTTCTATGCGTTCGCGATCTCTCCCCCGTGTTCGCGTAGTAGCTCATCCCACCCCTTCGCGTTCGCGAAGTCCAAATCCAGCAGCCTCCCACTTTCCTCTTCGCGTTCGCGAAGAAGGAAACCACATACCAGCAACCAGCAACAGCGTTTTACCCAAATTCGATCTGTTAACCACCCGAAATTCACCCGAGGCCCCCGGGACCCCAACCAATCATACCAACCAGTCCCAAAACACATTACGGACCTTCTTGAGGCCTCAAATCACATCAAACAATGCTAAAATTATGAATCAACCTCCAATCCAAGCTTAATGAACTTTAGAATGTCAAACTTCTACTTTTGATGTTTAAACCTATCAAATCACATCCGATTAACCCCGAATTTTGCAGACACGTCATATTCGATATTATGAACCTATTCCAACTTTCACAATCGAATCCGGACCCCGATATCAAAAGGTCCACTTCCGGTCAAACTTCTAAAAAACTTTCAAATTTCTATCTTTAGCCAAATGGCTCCAAAATGACCTAGGACCTACGAATTCACTTCCGATCGCGCTCCCAACTCCAGAATCACCATACGGAGCTATTCACAGACTCAGAATCCAAAACGGACATCGATAACACTAAAATGCACTTCAAGCCAAACTTATAAAATTTCTTCTAAAATGCTAACTTCCACAATAGGCGCCAAAACGCTCTCGGTCTATCCAAAACCTAAACCGGGCATATGCCCAAGTCCAAAATCATTATACGAACATGTTGGAACCTTCAGATCCCAATTCTGAGGTCGTTTACTTAAAAATCCCGTCCTAGTTAATTCTTTCAACTTTAAGCTTCCGAAATGATTATTCTCTTCCAAATAAACTCCGAACTTCCCAAAATTCAATTACGACCATGCGTATAAGTCATAACACCTTAAATGAAGCTGCTCATGGCCTCAGACTGTTGAACGACGCTCTAGGTCTCAAAATGACCGATCGGATCGTTACAGTTAGAAGCATTATTAAAAGACATACACAATACTTTTTTATTAAGATTTTAAAATACAACAAGTTCTCAAATAGTAGTACTTATAAAAATACCAGTGTGACTTTGATCTTCATCATATTTAAAAGAGATGATACGTTTTTGCAAACAATAATTATCATCTATCCAATGACATGTAATTGTCAAATAATCATTTTCATTAACAGCATGGCCAATATCATAAACTAGAGAAACTCTACAAGGAAGGTGGTCAAACAAATAACATATGTATGTCTGATATTGTTCATGAAGTGTAAAGATATGAGATCTAAAAATACTTCTAGGGATACCTTTAAATAAAGGATTATAAATCCTTTGAATATATATAATAAGATATGATGAAGAAACAAAATAAAAAGGTAGAAAACCCAAAGCAATTATTTTTGCTAACTACTCACAATTCTTCATTTTATCATATTTCATTAGTCCTCCAGTACTAGGGTTTAGGGTTTCTTGATTATCATCTAAATCAAAGCCCCATTCTACAGGATGGGCAATTCTTATATGTCTACTAAGTGTATCAGCCCCCCCCCCCTCAAAACTTCCTCCAGTCTTATGTTTAAAATCATCTTTACAAATTTTGCATCTAATTCTATCGGTATTCTCTATTTCGTCAAAATATTTCAAAACTTTACTTCTCCTTCTGCGATTACTAGTCAAGGCCACAGATGGTCTACTACTATTACCACGGCTACCACCCCTGCTACCAACTCCAACACTATTAGGTGTAACTGGTGTCTCGTCTTCAATTTCTAATTCATTATCTTCTATACCTTAATCTTCCTGTAATTGTTCATAATCTATATTATTATTAGGTGATATTTTAGAAACATGTGTAAAGTTATTTAAATTACTACCAGAAGCTGAAGTGGTACCTCTTTTTCTATTTTTCCGATTACCCAATTAGCAAGCTTATTACAAACTCATTTTGCGGCATTAAACATATTGTGAAAATTTAAATACTGATAAAACTTAAATATGTAAATAAAATATAAAATAAGAGAAAGAGTTGGAACGAGTGCACCAAATTCCGTAATAAATTGATAACTTGATGATTTTTGAAGTCTTGAAATTGAATTTCGCAACTCCGATGCTACCACGAAGAAACACCAATTGTTCAAAGTTCAAACTTCAAATAATACCATATACTCCCTCAGTTCCAATTTATGTGAACCTGTTTGACTGAGCACGGAGTTTAAGAAAAAAATAAAGACTTTTAGAATTTGTGGTCCTAAACAAGTTCAAATGGGGCCCAGAGTATTTGTGTGGTTATAAAAGCTTCTTATTAAGGGTAGAGTTATAAGTTTTAGCTAAATTGTTACCAAATATAGAAAGGGTTCATTCATTTTGGAACGGACCAAAAAGGAAATAGGTTCACATAAACTGGAACAGATGGAGTATAAATTTTCAAAAAGAAAAAAAGAGACAAATAGTTTATTGCAATTTAGGTAAAGACTGAGAGAATGACAATTGAGAATTTGGGTTTGAGAATTGAGAGATGAGTGAAGAAATGAAGAAGAGGGGGGTCTATTTATAGTTTTTCAAAGGGCTAAATTAGTAAATAATAAAAGTGTTATTTTTGAAAAAAATACCCAAAAAGGGTTATTCTTGCAAAATAGTCGTTGGGCAACGGTCAAAATGGCAGTTGACTGTTGCCAATGGTCAACTATAATAAAAAAAATTGAAATAGCCATTGAACAAGTCCGGGTCGGTCCGGTTTACCCGGTTTACCGATTCCAAATTGACTTGACAGTAACGGTTCATATCGGTCCAGTTAACCGGTACCAAAATCCTACCTGGCACAAGTCGATCCCCGTCCCAACCCAGCCCTGCCCCTTGGCTAGCGGTCTGGTCCAGCCCGGTCTAAAACCGGTCAAGGATGGTCTAAAACCAGTCAAGGCTGGTCCGAAATCGGGTCAGCCCGGCCCGTTTGACACCTATAAATCCCATCCATTTCTTCTAGGTTACTATCTTCGATCCTTCTATAACTTTCCTTCTGTATTTTGGTTATTAATTGAACAATCAGTCTTCTTCTTTTATTGTGAGTGTTCATATTTGGAGGTTATTACATGGTGCTTTCGCCCATCGGATTCCAATGGAGGTATTAGATCCATTTAACGGCAACGGCAACACATGAGCTGGCTTTTTCGGATCGAGCGGTACTTCACCTATCTCGACATCACGAAGAAGGATTGGTTACCTCTCCCCTCCTTTTATCTTGATGGTGAAGCTCTTACTTGGTTCAACTGGTTATTTCGCAACAAGCAATTCTTCGATTGGACGCATTTTAAGGAAAAACTGCTTATGCGATTTCAATGACAAACCATCACTAATTCAGCGAGAATGGCAGTTACTTCCCGAGCTTGTGTTGACTCCGTGAGTTGCGCTACATTGATTCTTCCATCAACCTATGTGTCTCCTTTTTCTGCACTGAGCCGTATTCCTAATTTTCCTGAGTATGCATCTACTCAAATCCCTGAAATTCTTGAAACTAACACTCTTCTCGTTGATGGAGACAAGTCTGCGGCTGTCGTAGATGAGGTGTTTGATGAAACTTCCCAAAGGATTGAACAATTTGCTACTACTGAGATTTTGTCTATAGGGTCGGAGGAACTTTTAGATACACTAAAGATAAACTCATATTCATGTGACGGATAATCAGAGAAGCCCAACGAGTCTACACAAGGTGGAGGAAAATTCAAGCAACACTGCAAATCGGTTGTTTGACAAATTGGATCAAAGGCATATACCTCATTTTCTGGTACCTTTTCCTTGCCGAGAGTATGTAGTACCAATGAGACCTGTTGAAATTACACATCCATTTACAGATGTCATACATCTTCAAATTCACAATGGTCTATGTCTATCAAAAAATTCACGGTCATTCATGGGTCTAATTTAAAAATTTACAGTTGGTTTGATATTGGGCTACCTATTCCGTCATTGAACTTTACAATATTAGTCTTAAGTTTGTCGACCCATATATTGTTGATTGAACTCCTGAGCCACATTCAAGTTTTGGCATAATCACCGCTATCCTATCAATGTTGCTCTACTCGAACCTTGAAGATAAGGTTCTTATTGAGGACGGGGGCATTGTTATGAATGAAAATAATCTCATTGAAAAAATTAGCACGTGAGGAAAGAATTGGGCAAATGGAAAAATAATATATAGTATTAGGCTACGTGAAACTAGGGATGCTATGTTACTGACAGAGTTGTCTTCTATTTCTCATCCCCTATTCCATATCCTCTACATTCTCATCCCCTTCTTCTAGGTTACTATTCTTCTATCCTTCTGTATTTTGGTTATTAATTGAATAATCAGTCTTCTTCTGTTATTGTGAGTGTTCATGTTTGGAGGTTATTACATAATGTGATCTTACAAGTGGATTTGTGGAGAATAGAATGTATGCAATCTTGTTCCTACCTTGTATAAGATAGAAAGGTTATTTCCGATAAGTATAAAATACTTTTGTCATATCATACTTGATCTCAGTTTCCCAAACATCTACCATTACACTCAAAAGTAAATTGCGCATACTATTGATATCGATAGTGGAAAAGAGCATTTGCTTACTTGTATTAAAACCTCTATATTGTCCTATTTGAATTTCCATATTTCATAGAACTTCGTCAATACCCTCAAATTATAGAAGAAAAGAAAAAATAGTCAGACCATTTTGTTGTCTTATGTAAATATAGTAATCATCAAGAAAGCTTACATCAAGTAGCTCTTGTAGCTCAGTTGGTTAGAGCACCCGTTTAGTAAGCGGGAGGTCTTGAGTTCGACTCTCAACGAGAGCATTACTTTATTTGACAATTTCATAAGCTCTGTTGAAACTTCTTTTCCCCTTTTTTTTTGTCGAAACTTCTTTTCCCTTCGTTCACAGGGAATAGTATCGTTTTCTGCAACTCCTTTGCATCGCCTTCAAAGAAACAACTATAGTAGTCAAAAGTAATAATAAAAGGAAAAATAAGAAATAGCATTGTTAAATACGTAAACGATTTGATCGAAAGTCTGCACAGTTTTATAATAAAGGCAAAAGAAACAATATTAAGTTGTTGAATCCCTTTAGCAAGATTCTCTTAAGCTCCGCCAAGAGGACCTCCTTATCTTTTGTTTACCCTTAATTTCACACGATTCTCATACGAAGGAAGGGAGAGCAGCATGTACCACGATGGGGCAGATAGCTACATGACACCGTTTTCTCAAAAAGTTTTTATTAAATATGTATATATAAATAAAAGAGATCGAGTGCATGTCATTATAGTGATCATTTATACATTTATTCACTTCAAATGTTGATATGGCTTAAAAAAAGTATGCATATGTCACGATTCATCAGTCGTGGAGTGAAGTGTGCGGCGCACTAGGTAAGCAAGGGAAATTCTTCACCTTATTATTGAGAGAAATTCTTTTGATTATGTATTGAATATAGATATATGTACTGAAAAGTGACTTATAGTGAGTATAAGCAGTTTCCTCACAACTAGGTCTTTTGTTTGGCTCTCCCCAGCAGTCTGCAAAATAAGTTTTTGACATGCAAAACCGTATTTACCTCAAGTTACTATATATGTGTGCCAATTGGTGGGACAAAAGTCCAAAATGAATATAAACAAAATAAACTGACATATAATCTATCTGGGATTTGTTTACTATATTCGAATCTTATTGCAGACAGCTTTACTCATGGCAGAAAGTGAGGAAATTAAAGGGGGTAAATTCTTGACCAATTTGCTATTGGCAAAGACCGAGAAAGAGCACGAGCTTCTTCATTTTTCACGTGTCAAATCAAATTCCACAATTACATTCGAGAAAGAGCATAATTACATAATTTCTCAAAATCCATTATTCGAATAGTGTTACAAGGTTTGTATGATCATTTCATTTAAAACTTAAGTGGTTATAGATTAGACTTTTATTTACTTAATTATATATTTTTCTTACAGATTTATGAGTGGAACTATTATATTCTTATGAGCCATACATATAATTCTTTTTTATGAAGCTCGTGGAAATGAGATTTGAATTATAATCTTTCTGCCTGATATCAATAATTTGATTTTTGCATTTATATATCCACTAGCATTTCTAGGGTTTAAGATAAAAGGGCTGAAACTTTCCCGTTTCCTCTTCATTTCTGAAAGTACTCAGAGCTATAGTCAAGTTCATCATATCTATACCCTTTTCATTTCTCATAAAAAAGCTCAGCGCTTTCACATAACAATCACTGCATTGTTATTCACCGCATGAATTAGATACGGATTCAAAAAAATTGTTAACATTGGATTCAACCTTCAAATTCTTAGGCGCACTAATTTTATTATACGTCTAAATTTATATAAGGATTTAAAATCGACTGTTATATTTATAGAAATCTTAGTAGTTTTTAATATATTAATTTATGTTTGCCGTCAAAAATACCGCAGGCATGAACAATATTTGTATTAATCTCATACTAAGGGCAGCCCGGTGCACTAATTATGATAGACAACAATTGTCTATTGTATGCAGCTTTATCCTACATTTCTGCAAGATGTTATTTTCACGGCTCGAATCCGTGATATCCTGATCACATGGCAGCAACTTTATGAGCTACGCCAAGCTCCCCTTATATTCTATAATCCCATACTATTAGACTATAAACCAAATGACTCTAAAAGTACTTAAGAGTGTGAGAAAGATCTTACTATTTTCGAGGGGAAGGCACAGGGCAATGGAACTACATTAGTGGATCATGAAAATGTGAGAATCCTGCAGAACTGGAATCATCATCTCCTTTACTGGGGCTAGCCTTCTTTGGTTTCTTCTTATATGCAATGCCACGCGCCTTAGCTTGACACTCCTTCACTTCCCTAAGATACACACGAATCCCCGTGCTAGCAAAGGGATTCGTCTCAGGCGAGCCGCCATTTTCTTCGTAGGCGGCTCGAAGCCTACCGATGAGTGCATCGAGGCTTCCCCAAGCTTGTCTCAGCGGACAAGTACAAGGAGCCGGGGGCTCGGGTTGTCCATAGAACATACAACCTTGTAAATGAACCTTAGTCTTTCCAAATTGGTCCAGGTATCGAAGAAACTCTAGTACGTGGTTGCTATTGCACTGAGATAGGGGGATTGGCTGCCTCTGATTCCTCAAGTACTGATTAAAAGTGTTCCAATCTCGTCGTTTTTGGGACTCGTATCGACTAGGTGTAGTTATTGATTGATCTCCTGGGGATCTTGATGATCCCTCAGCCAAATCTTTGCCTCTATCACTACTTGACATGACTAGAGAGCAATTGAAATAGATCGAGAATAATGATCTATTTGTGTGTAAGCCTAAATGTGTGAGAAATATGGAGAGTTTAAACAAAGGTTGAAGACAGGTGAAAAATGGAGGGATGAAATTGTTGAAATCACATCAATATGGACCTACTGAGTTGACAAGAAATGGGCCATATGAGTTGATTTCTAGCTGCTTCATCATATGTTTTATTAGCCTTTTTCATGTAAAAATAAATTGTTTAACATTACCGTTATCTATACGTTTTCTGATAATCTACAATTATTGTATGCAATTTTGTCAATATTATCTATCACTAATTTCCAAAACGTGATCTCAATTAGTATCTTTTTAAAAAGGATAGCTACTCAGTAATCCCACTAATTATATTGCTCTATCTGTATTTGAATTTTAGTAATCTTGAAAACCACATAAATACATGTGAAACATGTCATTTTTTGACCGGTGCAAAAACAAAACAAAAGAAGAAAGAAAAGCCAGTGCTAACGTTTTTCACCCTAATTGTACAATTGTTTGACTAGCTAAATAAAAGGCAGTCCGGTATACTAAGCTCCCTTTATGTGCAGGATTAGGGGAAGGATTGGATCAGTGGCGAAGCCAGGAATTTTTCTAAGGGTGGTCAAACTTGAACGAAGTGAAAAAAATTACCGACAAAGGGTGTTCATTATTATATACCTCTAAAATTTAATATTTTACCTATATATACCATGTAATTTTTCAACAAAGGGTGGTCAATTGTGTATTGGTAAAAATAAGTTCATATATATTGAATTTAATGAAAGATAACATGTCAAGACACGTAGACTGGTCAAAGGATGACGATCAGCAACGAATAGTTAAAGAGGCACGGGATACAACAGGCACGAGTAGAGATTCAAGAGACTCGGTACCCGCACCTCTTTATGTTCAAAAGTCAAGCTAAGAGAATTAACATGACAGCAAAAGTAGGAACGGATACAGTATTTAATAGGCATTAAATGTTGAGAACGTTAGAAAATCTGTATTGAATTACAATGATTGTAATATAGCATTAAATGCCTTTAAATGTCTATAATGGCCTTATTATGACAAAGGCAAAATGTATCAACTAGAAATAGCTATAAAAGAGGCAACCTGATCATTTGTAAGGGTACGAAATATCATCGAAATATACTGATTTACTTTGTTCTCCTCTGTTCATCTTATTATTAGCAAAATCAATTTTCTTTATTCATTTTATTTTTTGATTATCAGTAACCCGAGTTATTCTAAAATAAAGCTTTGATCGAAATTCCACTTTTTGGTTAAACAAATTGACCATTCTTAAGTGAATGTAGCTTCGTCTTTGGGTCGGACCACAAAGGTCTATTATACGCAATCGTATCATATATTTCTACAAGAGGTTGTTTTCACTGTTTGAACTCATAACCTCCTGATCACATCAAGCTAAATGAAGGAATTAAAATAATGGCAGAAGAATTAAGGACAGATAAGTCTCAGTACTTGAGTGATAAGCAGACATATCCACCTAAATTCTCGGCTAAATTCTTCAGCATAATTTTTGTTTTGACTGGATTATAGTGGAAGGTTTGAATACGATATGGATAATACAATCAAGCTACTGAATTGCCGAGAAAGAAGTATATCCGAAAATGGAAAATAGAAAAGATTTAAAAAAAACATTAAATTAGATATGGAAAACCCTTCAAATACATGTAATTCATGTGTTTTGCCAATTTATCGATTTGAAAGATTTTTCACGTTAAAATTTAATATTCTTTATCTTTTTTATTTTTTGAGTTTGTTTCTTTTTCGACATAACACCTACATGTATCTCCTGCACTAATTTTGCTCCCACAATTGCATTTTATGTGATATTTTTTTCTTAGACTATTTCAAAAAATAATAATTTTTTTAATATGTAAGATAATTTAACCTTAAATTTATAATTTTATCCTAAAAAATTTTTTATAGTTACACAAATTCATAGCATATTTAAGATCACTAATTTTAAAAGTTTTATAGTAACACAAATATAATAGCAGTATATTTAAATGATTAGTTAATTTCAAAAATATTTCTTTCTTTTTTTAATTATGTCATGTCACACATGTTCCCACCAAATAAACCGAAAGAATAACATTTTGGCTGTCCTTTTCAAATTCAACTGGAATATTAAGCACTGCATATAAGTAAGGTAGATGAGTGTCTTTCCTAGAAGTGATCTTCTTTTGTCCATTTTGTCTAAAAAATTTAAGACTTAACTCTAGTTGTGTTTTTCTTATCTATCTTTGTTTTATTTTCTTAAGATTATTTTTGGTGGGTCGCATAACGGTTAATGATATCGGTGAAAACCATAAGAATCAGACTTCAAATTTCAACAAAAATAAAAAAAATAGATAATTTATCCTATGTGTCTAAACTTTGGTGCCAAGAGTTATGATATTTTTTTTTTTAATTCAGGGAAGAAAATACATAATTTGCACAGCAACAATAATCAGCCAATTTTTAAAATGGAATTTGGGGAGGTAAGTTGTACGCAACCTTACCCTTACCCTAAAAGAACAAAGGGGCTATATTTCCGATAGAGTTACAAGTAGAATCCAAGGTGGGATACCAAATAAGGGCATTGAATTCAAAGGTGTGATTTAACACAGTTAATAAAGTGGATAAAAATCATAGAAAATTAGGAATCAAATTCATGCAGCATAAACAAAATAACTTTAGATGATTTCTTTTTTCTTTTTGTTTTTTGGTAAGTAAATTTTGTATTAATCACCAAATCATCAGATA
>MU688656.1:49984-60059 GCA_026770625.1 Nicotiana glauca | reverse complement strand
TATATATATATATATATATATATATATATATATATATATATATATATATATATATATATATACACTTTTTGGCCTGTTTTGTGCATTTTGTTAACGGACAAAGCATCTTTTCCTGTCATATCATACTTTTTAAGGGGAATAGTGGAGATTCTTCGGAGAGAAAGATACCGAAGGCTGAAATAACTTGCTCCATCCGTTTGAATTTACGTGAACTTTTTTTTTTTTTTTATCTATTTTAAAAAGAATGATCCATTTCTAAATTTGAAATATAATTTAGCTTAAGCTTACAATTTATCTTTAATGAGAAGTTTTTATAACCACGCAAATATTATGAAACCCTTTTTGACCTGTTTAGGACCACAAATTTTAAAAATGTTCATTTTATAATAAATTATGTTCTCAATCAAACAGTTTTACATAAATTGAGATGGAACGATTACTTTTTTTGGATGATCAAAAGGCTTATTTATCACTATTTCTAAAGTTACTAGATGAGGAAAGACCCGTATACGGGCCCAACATTGTAGTTTAAAATTATTGTTTGTCAGGGCTTTGATAAATAAATCGATCCTTGTTATAGTCATTTAATCATTGATAGAGAATGATATTGAGCATCTCATTTTACAATTAATTTATTTTAATAATTTACATAAAATTAAACTATAAATTATAATATGTTTAAGTTGCTCTAATTAACATAAAAGACTACGTGCAATAATACTCATTTTTAACGTCCATTCCAAACATAAACATCAAATTGAAAATTTAATTTCAATAGTATTATTTTTCTACTGTATTTGAATATTTTACAAGAGAATATATTAAAGCTACAAGTGTGATCTATATTAACAAATTTTCTAGAATAAGAAACTTACCAATCTATGGGTAACTATTCTTACATACGTACAAATTAGTTTCACAAGAGTTTCAACAATCGGAACAATCAGCTACTTGACGAAAGCTAAAATGAATAACATCATTCTTTATAATACGATAAAAGATGGAAAAAAAATTTACTATGATTTTCCTTCATGTCTTGTATGCAACAAAATTAAGAGAAGTTTTTAGTACAGTAAATAAAGAGAACTTCCAAGGAGACTTGCATCCCTAAAGAAGCAAGTTACTACTTCAAACAAAGAGAACCAAAGGTACTAAATAAATATTAATAAGATATAAATGGTATGTCACGGCCCGAATTTTTCACCCTCGGGAGTCGTGATGGCACCTACTAATGAGAACTAGGCAAGCCAAATTTAATTACTTTTTCATTAAAAATATAATCCCTTTTAACAATTATCTGCAATAATACAAAAGCAATGAAATTAAATAATAAGCGAAAGTCTCAATATTATATAAAACTGAATAGAAATGCGGAAAGTTCAACAAAAGCATCTAACCAAGACCGGTGTCATAATACTCATGAACTGCTAAGAGTACTATAGAAGAGAACATAAACTGTTTGTCTCGAATACAATGAGATAACAGACAAAATAAAAGATAGAGAAGACGTCGAGCCTGCGGACGCATGCAAGGCTACCTCGAGTCTCGCTGGACTGAAGGCATGCTCCCACACTACTGTTATTGCTGTCCAAAACCTAGATCTGTGCAAAATAGCACAGAATGTATGTCACGACCCCATTTCCCAAACCCGATCGTGATGGCGCCTCTCGTGAAGACAAGGCCAGCCAGGCTATCTCAGAACACCACTTAAAGTAGTTATATAACAGTTCGAATATGAATTAATCAATATAAATACAATCCAATACAGCCCAACCGGGGTGTCGCAAGTCACGAGCATCTAATGAGTAGGGACACTACTATTGGACCAACAAAGTATATATATATATACAAGATAAAACTGGAACTCAAAGATGGAATACGGTGCCGCGAACGCCGGAGGTCACCTTGCTCAACTACCACAATATGGCCTTCGGTCCTATAAATAACCCGTTACCGGGTGAACAATACCTGCAACTGCACGCAAGGTGCAGGGAGTAAAGTGAGTACTTCCAACTCAGTGGTAATAAGAAAGAATAATATCTGAGCGATAAGAAAACACGTAGGGGCACAACAAAAGGCTATAAAGACAGTACAACCCTTTGAGAAAAACCATAACACTGTGAAAAATCCTTGAGAAAATCTCAAAATCAGTTAAAAATCTCTTTTGAAAATATGCCTTTTCAATAGTTGCGAAAAATAATTTCAACAAGCAGGAAATAATCAGAAATCTACTCCTCGGGTTCAGTATCAACCTCTCAGTGCAGTATCAGACCCGCGGGCTCACTCCCAACTCAGAAAGTACAACCTCAGCCTCTCGGCTCCGCACTCCTTAACACGTAACACCAGGGTATCTGATCAACAAGGCAAGTAATAGTATGTATGGCAATGATATATGAGTGCTAAATGTCATGCCACGTGGTACATACAGGAGTGGATGCATGAATGCAATGCAATGCATATGACCGCTACGGTGCGTAGTCCGATCCATGGGTACCCTCACTCACTGGGGGTGTGTACAGACTCCGGAGGGGCTCCTACAGCCCAAGCGCAATAATACTGCGGCGTGTAGTCCGATCCATATAATATACTATTGCGGCGTGTAGTCCGATCCATATAATATACTATTGCGGCGTGCAGTCCAATCCATGCAATATACTACTGCGGCGTGCAGTCCGATCCATGCAATATGCTACTGCGGCGTGCAGTCCGATCCATGCAATATGCTACTGCGGAGTGCAGTCCGATCCATGCAATATGCTACTGCGATGTGCAGTCCGATCCATGCATGTACATGCATATGCACACATAACTCTCGAGGACTGAAAGTCTCCTCACATATCACTCGAGGCCTGAAAGCCTCCTCGCATCACTCCTCATGCCCTCACATATGGCCCTCGGCCTCGAACAGTCCAAAAATAGTCAAAAATCCCCTCGGGCATCAGTAAAACAATAATACTTAGCTCAAATGATAGTTCAAATTTCGTTTAAAACTCCAAATTTGAGTAAAAATATAGTTGAGTTCCTAAAACAGTGTAAATCACCCGGACTGAGCTCAAGTCATATTTCAAATAGTGAGGGAAACAGTGATGATAGTTCATAAAGAGTTCAAACAATCGGCAATAAGCCCCAAGTATGGAAATGAGCCCAAATCATAAAGATGACAACAAATTATTTGCAAATACGCGGTAAAAAATAACAACCGAGACGGAACAAGTCACGATCCCCAACGGTGCTCTACCCCACGCTCAGATCCAGTGTGCAAGTCACCTCAATACAGTACTAAGATATGCAAATCCGGGGGATATCATTCCCAAGTATTACTCACCTCGAACCGGCAATATCTCAAGCCCGCGACGCCTCTGCCCCTCAAATCGGCCTCCACTTGTGTTGAAACTAGCCAAAAACATAGCGAATACATCACAATATACAAATGGGACAATACCCAATCGAAAACAATCGAATTATAGCAAAAACCTCGAAACTAGCAAAACCCGAGCCCCAGGCCCGCTTCTTGAAAAATTACTAAGTTCACATTTTCGGAATCCTCGTCTTTTCACGAGTCCGTACATATAAAGTTCATCAAAATCGGAGTTCAAATGAGCTACCAAATCCCAAATTTACATAGCAAAAACCAAGCCCTAATTTGTTCAATTTTTGTACCCAATTTCAGAGAATTAATGGATGAATCTTCGATAAAATCATGTATTTAACTCATAAAACAGTGTAAATCGTCCGGACTGAGCTCAAGTCATATTTCAAACAGTGAGGGAAACAGTGATGATAGTTCATAAAGAGTTCAAACAATCAGCAATAAGCCCCAAGTATGGCAATGAGCCCAAATCATAAAGATAACAACAAATTATTTGCAAATACGCGGTAAAACCCAACAACCAGGACAGACCAAGTCACGATCCCCAACGGTGCTCTACCCCACGCTCAGGTCTAGCGTGCAAGTCACCTCAATATAGCACTAAGATGTGCAAATCCGGGGTTTTAAACCCTCAGGATATCATTCCCAAGTATTACTCACCTCGAACCGGCAAAATCTCAAGCCCGCGACGCCTCTGCCCCTCAAATCGGCCTCCACGTGCGTCGAAACTAGCCAAAAACATAGCGAATACATCACAATATGCAAATGGGACAATACTCAATCGAAAACAATCGAATTATAGCAAAACCTCGAAACTAGCAAAACCCAAGCCCCAGGCTCGCTTCTTGAAAAATTACTAAGTTCACATTTTCGGAATCCTCGTCTCGCCACGATTCCGTACATATAAAGTTCATCAAAATCGGAGTTCAAATGAGCTACCAAATCCCAAATTTATATAGCAAAAACCAAGCCCTAATTTCTTCAATTTTTGTACCCAATTTCAGAGAATTAATGGATAAATCTTCAATAAAATCATGTATTTAACTCATAAAACTTACCTCCAATCGATTCCCAGTCAAAACCTTCTTACTTCCCGTCAAAATGCTCCTAAGATGCTCAAAAATGGTGAAAGAAATGAGTTGGGTCGCTAGGGAAATGTCCTTAAAACATTCTGTCCAGGCCTGATTTTTCCTTCATCGCATTCGTGACCTCTCTCACGCGAACGCGAAGCACATTTTCCAGACCTGCCCAATTTTCCTTGTACACGAACGCGTCAACTGGCCCGCGATTGCGATGAACCAACAGCTTCCACTACGCGAACGCATATGACCCCACGCATTCGCGATGCCCAATCTTCTTTTTTAACGCGAACGCGATCCTACCCCACACGAACGCGATGGCTAAATTTCAAGCCCTCTCCAAATTACTCTACGCGTCCTCGTCCATCACCACACGAACACGATGAACAAAAGTCTGCAACACTTATGACAGCAAAATTTGATTCAATACCAACCAAAAATGATCCGTTTGAACCTCCAAAATCACCCCGAGGCCCCCGGGACCCCAACCAAAAACACCAACCTACTCCAAAACATCATACGGACTTGTTCCAATCATAAAAACACGACTATTAATACAAAAATCATCAAATCACGACGGATTCAAGCCTAAATTCAACTAAAACTTCCGAATCTCACATTCGATGAAAAACTGACCAAACGATGTCCAAATGACCTGAACATTTGCAGACATATCCAAAATCACCTAACGAAGCTACTGCAACTCTCGTAATTCTATTCCGACTCTCGGATCAAAATCTCACCTATCAACCGGATTTCGCCAAAATTCCAACTTCACCAATTCAAGCCTATTTCTACACCGTACCTCCAAATTCAATTCCAATCGCTCTCCTAAGTCACAAATTATCCCCTGAAGCTAACCGAACCACCGAAATTTCCCATTCGAGCCCTCTAACCACATAGTCAACTTCTGGTTGACTTTTCTAAGCAAACTTCCTTCTAAGAGGTTATGTGCCTCGTTTTCAACTAAAACCATTTCGATTACAACCGATCAACTCTAATACTAATATTGAAACATAAAGCAACACAATAAGGGGGAAACGAGGCGGTAACTTACGTGATGACGGGTCAGGTCATCACAGTGTAGTATCAGCACAACCTACCCCATGTGCTGGTAAGTGTCTAGTCTAACCCCGGTGAAGTAGTGACGAGACTAGACTGGACTACCACGTAAACCTGTGCAATTTTATATATATACAGCGAAAAATGAAATACAGAGACAGATAAACAGTATGGGAAGGGGAGCATGTTATTGGGAACAATAAGTTCCAAGTAAGAGTCGTCCAGTAACGAAGGAAATAACACAACTCAATCATAAGTAATGAAAACAGAAATCAACAAGTGCACGGCATCTCCCTTCGTGCTTTTACTCTCATACTCACCGAGCAATAACATGTGCACGGTATCACCCTTCGTACTTTTACTCTCGTTCCTCACATATAATCAATAGAATCGGCACGGAATGGTACATCGTGCGGCACGTCATTACCCTTCGTGCTTTAACACTCTTTCCTCACAATAAGAAAACAATTCACGGCATCACCCTTCGTATTTTACACTCTTTCCTTACATTAAACAAACAATGCACGGCATCACCCTTCGTGTTTTATCACTCTTCCTCACCCAAACAACATTCACAAATAAGGGCAAGGAGATAAACAAATAATGACGAATATCCCAGCAAGGGAATGCAATTAAATAGTTAAATCCCAGCAAGGGAACAATATCAATAAGTTTCCATATCCCGGCAAGGGAGAAAATCAACAAAACAACAAAACGTCCCGGCAAGGGAATAAACCAATAACTCTTTCTCTTTCTTTCACTTTCATCTCATAATTCACATTATCACTCGAGCCAATGCTCCAAAGATTTACTTATCCCATATACCTTCACAATTTGTAGTTCAACTCGAGCCAACGCTCCACGAAGTTTAAAGATCACAATTCCTTTCACATACTCTTTACAACATATAGAAGTCATTAATTAAGCATGAAAGGTATAACAAAATCCAAACTATTCGCAAAATAAGGACACACGGTCATGCAAGACACCAATGTATAGATACTCGTCACCATGCTTATACATCGTACTCTACAATTAGCAAGTAGCAAATACGACTAAACTCTTATTCCCTCAAGATAGGGTTAAACCAAACACTTACTTCGACGCCTTAAACTCCACTCAAACCTCAACTATAGTTATACCCCGTGATTCCACCTCCAATCCGCTCGAATATAGCCATAAGTCACTTAATTATTTTAACAAACACTAAATGAATCAATTTGAATGCATAAAAATAAATTTCACAAAGTTTTGCCCAAAAATTCAAAAATCTCCCCCGGGCCCACGTGGCCAAAACCCGAGGTTCAAACCAAAAACCGGTTACCCATTCCCCCACGAACCCAAATATATGATTTGTTTTGAAATCGACCTCAAATTGAGGTCCAAATCCCCAATTTTAGAAAAACCTAGGTTCTACCCAAAACTCCCAATTTCACCCATGAATATCCTTGATTTTAAGTTGAAAACATGTTAAATGATGTTAATGATTGAAAGAAATGAGTAAAAATCAACTTACAAATGATTTGGAAGAAGTCTTGTTCTTGAAAAATCGCCTAAGGAGTTGTGTTTTCAAAGTAGGGTGAAAAATGGTCCAAAATTCGACTAATTATGGAAAATGCAGGTTGCAGATATAGGAATTGCGAACTGGGGTTCGCAATTTCGCAATTGCGAACCCCAACCAAATGTGAGAAATGCGAACCAGTGTTCGCATTTGCAAGCAAAAAGTTGCATTTGCGACCTGGCCTATCTCGCATTTGCGAACCAGTGCAATGTTCCCCTTTCTCGCATTTGCGATCAAGGGCTCGCATTTGCGAGAACTTCTTCGCAAATGCGAAGATACCAGAAGTGAAGACCAGATTTTTTTTCTAAGTTCAATATGCACTCCAACACCTATCCAGAACTCATCCGAGCCCTCGAGGCTCCAAATCAAATATGCACACAACATCCTACGGATTTATCCGTGCAATCAAATCGTCAAAATAACATCATAAACATCAAATTAAGCCTCAAAATTCATGATTTCTTCCCAATTTTCATAACACATCAAATTTCCATTTTTAAATCCGAAACACGTCAAACGACGTCCGTTTTAAACCAAACCTTACAGAAAGTGCTTAAACCATATATAAGACCTGTACCGGGCGCCGGAACCAAAATACGGGCCCAATACCAATACGTTCTAATCCAATTTTATTTTCAATTTCCTTAATTATTTCCAAAAAACAATTTTACACAAAAAATTATTTCTCGGGCTTGGGACCTCGGAATTCGATTCCGGGAATACGCCTTCCTACGGACCATCCGGGACCGTCAAATCTCGGGTCCGGATCTGTTTACCCAAAATATTGACCGAAGTCAAATTTATTCATTTTAATATCAAAATTTAGCATTTTTCTCACAGAATTCATATTTAAGCATTCCGGCTACGCGCTTGGACTGCGCACGCAAAGCGAGGCAACCCTAAATGAAGTTTTCAAGGCCTCAGAAGTACAAAATGGGTAAGAAAACAGGTGATGACCCTTTAGGTCATCACATTATAGTAATTCCATATAGTAGTTCAAATTATATTTATTACAACTCGTTTAAAATGATGTTAACTGGTGATAAAATAATAAACACTTGATAGAAGTCTATATAAATTATAGGGATTTTAATTTTTTTTTCTTAATTAAGGAGATAAGAGAAATGGTTTTCTTTTTCTATAGATTTATCATATGTTAATTTTCATAATGAAATACTATAAAAATTATAACAAATAATGTTTTAAGACAATTTATTGATAGTTCAAAACTTGAAAGATGAGTTCAAATGATGTAGATTAAATTTTTACATCAATTAAGCATATAAGAGATAGCCTCTTACTACAGTTTGAACAAATCTCATCACTTAAATTTACTTTTGAGGTTTAATAAATTATACGTACTTTTTAGAATTACTTTTGAATATGAAATTTTTTAGTTTGAAATTATCTTCAGATAGCGTGGATAGATGAAAACCTTTTAATTTTAACATTTAAATTGCTTTAAAACAATATGGAGAAATACGATAATACTGTAAATATTTACCAATATTTATTATTTAAAAATTAATTTACTTTCTCTATGGAAACTTCTAGTTGACTAAACCAAATTTAATTAATTTACCAAATGAGAAAGAAAAAAACTTTCCAAGTAAGTATTTGCATGTAGTACTATCTAAAAAAGTAGTCTAATTAACATTACATTCAAAGGATAGTTGTGGTTAGGAAAGGTCCATGTGTATCAATGACACTTTGCATTTAAAAGTGCAAACAAAGTAGGAATTTTTTTGAAATGACTTATACGCCCTTTGTCGGCCATCTTTCTTTTTCTATATAATAGAATTCTTAGTTTGTTCCAATAAATAATATTCGATCCGTTCTAGTTTATATGAACCTATTTCTTTTTTGGTCCGTTCCAAAAAAGATGACCCATTTCTAAATTTGAAAACAATTTAGCTTAAACTTACAATTCTACCCTTAATGATAAAATTTTATAATCATACAAATATTATGGACTCTTTTTGACTTGGTTAAGATCACAAATTCTAAAAGTATTTATTTTTTATTAAGCTTCCTGCACAGTAAAACATATTCACATAAATTAAAACGGACGGAATAGTAACAACTAAAAGTTCGGTAATTCATTGACATGATAGAACAATGCATAGAGGTAGGAATTTCATTGCTTCAACTGTCGACGGTAAGTATAACAAGTACTATATGCCGCGGATAGTTCTTTAATTAGTAGAAAATAATCTAAATTGTATTATTACGAGGTTAATGAGTGATCATCACATTTTATTTATGATGCATGAACAATATAATAATTACATTTGGTACTGTTTACTTTCAAAGTCAAATTACATTCATTTAACTAATCAGTGAAAACGCGTTCAGATAGCACTAAGATATATATATATATATATATATATATATATATATATATATATATATATATATATATATATTATAAGAAAAAAAAATATTTGACTTCACACCCACTAGCAAATATAGACTTAATAGTTGGGACAAATTAAAATTGCATTATTCATCCAAAGTCGTAAAAGAACTAAAACTAAGGAGGGGGAGAATTATTAAGTAATAAGTATATTACTTAATTTTCTTCCAGTATATCAAAATTTTGATTAAAGAAAGCTCTTAGAATCTTTCATAAATCACATGCCTTAAATCTATCAGAAAAAAAAGTTATTTCTTTTAATTAGCGTATTCTTCTAAATTATCAAATCTTGTTCCTGTTTGTGACCTTCATTTACCCGTTGATTTTAACCAAAAACCATATGCTAGTTTTTTTTCGAAAAAGTTGTTTGCTAATAGACTTTTGGACTATTTGCTTTTGTCGTCTTTTTACCGACTAAAAGTCTCAATATCTAAGTGCTCTTTTATTTGACCCTATCACTTTGATCTTTAAAAAAGCTCAAGAAAAAGATATGGCAGTTTCCATGTTTAAAGTTTGTAAGTACAGTTAATATACAAGTTCATTATATATATATATATATATATATATATATATATATATATATATAT
>MU688656.1:32188-42672 GCA_026770625.1 Nicotiana glauca | reverse complement strand
CCCCCCCCCCCCAACTCCCGTACAAAAAAAATACTTTTTTTTTATTTGTAAATTTTTGTTTTTTTTTTTGCAGCATCCCCCCCAGGCCCCCTGCCCCCTTCCCTCCCGGGAATTTTTTTTTTTAATATATTTTACTTTTTTCATCTTTCGGTTTACAGCTTCAAAATTTTACAAGTTTCAAAGTTATGAGTTTGGAGGTTTATGTGTTTCGAAGCTTACGGGTTTAGAAATTATAAAGTTTACGGGTTCGAAATTTTACGGTTCAGAAGTTTATGAAATTTGTGGGTTCGAAAAGTTGTTGGTTCGAAAGTTTATGGCTTTATGTTTATTGTATCAAAACTATTTATGAATACTCTTGAGAAAATATTTTCCTTGATTTGCATACCAAACACCGAAAATGAATAAGATTACTACTTGTTTTTCAAGAAAATATTTTCCGTCGTATCAAACACGCCCTACGTACCATAAACCTTTAGCATTTCGGGGACTAGTTTCTTGCCTTTATTGGTAAGATGAGCAAGCCATGGAGTTACCCTCTTCTTTTTTAATATTATAAATTATATACATATTATTAATTGTATACGTGTATTATATTCTATTGCAGCACATAATTTGATTTATTCTTCTTACCTTCTTCTTTTTTTTTATAAACAAGCAATCTCATACTGCAAAAAAAAAAATTATATTATCAATATGTAGATATTAAATTTATTTTTTGTTTTTCTTGCATTTTAAACATAGATAGATACTAAAAGATTATATGAAATAACAATGAATTGTTGGTCATTGAAGTTTTCAAATTCATGCTTGATTATTAACAATTAAAAAATAAAATTAAGATTTCTCCGAGTGACAGCAATATTTTTGTAGAAGGTTAGATCTGTGCATTTTTGTGTAGGATGGTGTTCTCCCGCATAAATTTCGAACAAAATGACCTCATAGTCTATAATTATTGAACATAAATTACTAGAAGAAGAGAAGCTACTCATAATATCCGTTAGTAATTAGTATTAGATTTATTAGCTGAGTGAAACTTAATTGTGGTAAAATGTCATATAAATACTAATGAAACCCACTATGTGCTCCTTTTCTTGTTAACTTCAAGAGACATAAGAATGTTGATCATTTATGTGCAAAGAAGAATAAACAGTACAATAGTTCATCCTTTGCTAGTTAAAGATCGAATTTATAGCATCTTCTTTAGCTATATACCCTAATAATAACGTTACCTTTCCAGAAAAAAAAAATGTCACATTTTATGACTGAGGAAGTTATCATTAATATCCCTAATTAAGTAAATTAATAAGTTGATAATAACTTTATGTGCCATCATGACACAAACAAGTTACATAAAATTTGATGATTCTGTTAGTTAGCGATCACATTTGGAGTATATTTATCTAAACTCAATAAACAATAGATCACCAACATTTGCTTTTAACACTTGCATCAATGTGGCTTCGTATAAACACAGGTATGCACAAGGTTCTTTCCCTCCAATTTTGTCGACGGTATACAAAAAAAAAGGCAGCCCGGTGTACAAATCATCCCGCAAACACACAGGGTCAGGAGAAATTAAGGCCAGACTTCAAAGGGTGTGATATAGACAGCCGACCCTAATGCAAGCATTAGTGGATGCTTTCACTGTTCGAACTCGTAACCTATAAATCACATGAAAACAACTTTAATATTGCTCCAAGGTTCCCTTCTTTGTTGACTGGGTCGAGACTCAAAGTTTAGTGATTTTAAACTCCTACATTGAATTAGATCCATGTTTTTCTTGTTTCACTATACAAGACCAAATTGTTGGACTTTGCATCTGTTATCGCTACTGTTTTCTAGAATAATGAGTTGTTTAGTTTTAAGAGGAGTCTGCTAGAAGATTCAGAATTTTAATTATAGTAATAGTTTAGTAATTTAGTTGTCGGAGGAGTCTACTACTTTATTTATTTGGCTATTTAAAGCCCTATGATTAATAAAATTTGAGAGATAATTTTTCAATCCTATTTTTCAACATTGTGCTGCTTGTATATTTTCTAAAATCCATAACAATGGTATCAGAGCCTCCATTGATTGATCTTGATGGATCTCTGAATTCGCTGAAAAACAACCAATTTCAACCACTTTTAAACCATGCACATTTTTACCCATACCGATTTTTAACCAAATTTTTAACAATGGCAAGCAGCAGTCTCTCTTTGAATACCCCACAAGCTTATGATCTATGGAAAGTTGTAATGGAAGACAGACTTATACAACCACTTCCTGCAAATCCTACCCTTGCCCAAATCAAAGCTCATTCAGATGAGAAAACAAAAAAATACAAAGCCAAAACTATAATTCAAAATTTAGTTGTAGATTCAATCTTAGGTAAAATCATTGCATGTGAGACAACAAAAGAAGCTTGGGAAACACTCAAACAGGAGTATCAACGAAGTGAACGAGGCAGACAAAATCAGATTTTAAATTTGAAAAGAGATTTTGAATCTCTTAGAATGCAAGATGATGAGACCATCGCTAAGTATTCTGACCGAATTTCTTTAATTGTCAATAAAATCAGGTTGTTTGGCGAGGATTTCAAAGACGACAGGATAGTTGAAAAAATTCTTGTGACAATTCCCGAGAGATTTGAATCTAAAATTTCCTCTATGGAAGAGTCTAAATATCTCTCACCATCTCTGTTGCAGAATTAATAAGTGCTCTTCAAGCACAAGAGAAAAGAAGGACCCTCAAACAAGATAAAGTTATTTATGGTATTTTTTATGCGAAACACCAAAAAGAAAAAGTTGATTTTCCTTATTGCAAATATTTCAAAAAGAAAACACACTTAGAAAAATTTTGTCGGTGGAGACCTGATGCATTATGTGAAAATTGCAAACAAAAGGGTCATGTTACAAAAGTGTGCAAGTTTAAAGATACTCATGCACAAGCACTAATAGCAGAAGAAGGAATTGAGGATGACTTTCTTTAGACCGCAGGAACAGAAGCAAGGAGGAGTGTTGAATTTTGCATCTGTTACTGGTACTATTTTCTAGAATAATTAGTTGTTTAGTTTTTAGGAGGAGTCTACTAGAAGATTCAGAATTTTAATTATAGTAAGAGTGTAGTAATTTAGTTGTAGGAGGAGTGTTGATAATAGGAGAATTTGACTATAATCACACCTTAAATAATCACCTTCTTGTGTAGTTTTAATGCTAAAAGTGATAACAAAATGCTCTTATTAGTGTTTTTCATGGTTTGCAGGTGATAAATGTATAAGGAAGGCTAAGGAGCAGTTTTGGAGTCAAAAGTTGGAGAAAAGAGGCCAAATGAGTAAATTCCCAATGAAGCTACACCCTGTCAGCCCTCAGGATTCAGAAAAGATGTTTGGCCGCGGTTCTACCGCGACCGCGGCAGAATCGCGATGGAAGGTAGCTTCAGAAGTTGAGAAGTTCAGAGAGGGTGATTGTCTGCGGTTTTATCGCGGCCATGGTAGGCGCAGAAACTTCAGGGGTCAAAGTATCAAATACGGGATTTTTAGACCTAAACCCTATTTAAAACATTAGACTTCGCCCAATAGAGGCATGTATTGATTTTTAGGGTTTCTTAACAAGGAAAACCATTGTGAGAGAATACTCCAAACATCTTTCTTTTTTACTTTTGATTTTTATGATGAATTCTATCTTAGTTTATTTACCCATAGCCATGAATAGCTAAATTCCTTGTCTAAGGTTTTGATGGAACCTATTGGGTGATGAACTTCTTGTTTATGTGAATACAAATTGCTAGTTTAATCTCTATTTGTTCAACTTTGTGTTTGTTGTAGTTAATTGATAGGATCCTCAATTAGCTGTTCCTATTTAGTATGCATAACTTGGAAAATAGTGCATATTTAGATTATTGTTGAACAATATCACTCCTAAATTATAAGAGGAATCTATAATTGCGGGTTTAAAGGCGGGATTAGGGATAACGAAACCTTGGGTGTAATCTAAAGTGAATCGTGCTAAATAAAGTAAGCTAGTGTATCTCGGGAGAGTGCAATAGTTAATTACTGTGATTACTCGAGAGAGATTTACGGTGAGATTAGCATTCATGATTGATAGAGATGTGTTGGTAAATTTGTATGAGCATAAACATAAGGAAATCCATCAATAGGGGAAATCATTGCCTTAGCTTTTTCTCATTATTGTCTACAACCTTATAAGTTTAATTTACATCTATCTAGTTAATTGCAAGCGTAGTTGATAAAGAAAATTCAACTGAGATTTGAATATTTGGGAAGTTGGTTCTTGAAGAATTAGTGGATTTGAAGATAGTGGTTGATAGGTTAACTCTCTATAGATTCGACCCTGGGCGTAATATTCGGGTTATATTTGCAACGTCCGCAGAGTCCTTTTTATAGGGCATAGTTGGGCGTGATCAAATTTTGGATCCATTGACGGGGAATTAACAGAATTATTAATTGCCATTTACAGAAATACAAAGATTCTTGTTGTAGTCAGTTTTCTCTCTACCGAATTTTTCATTGAAAATTTAACAGTTGTTGACTTAGTTGCTCAGGTGTATGCTTAGAAAGTCTGCGAGGACTGGAGAACTACTTGAAGGACTCTCAGACCCCGAGCAAACATTCTGGTCATTGAACTGTGCCAACAAAAGAATTCAACAATCCCAACAAACACTCAAAATCGAAATTAACATGGGAGACGTAAACGATCCCAACGGAAACGTCAGGAATGAGCAATCTGGTTTGAATGCCAGGGAAGGGGCACCTCCTGTGCCTGAGGGTGCATTATATGACTGGGCACAACTAACATCTGACAATTTGGCCACTGCCATTATTGTGCCCGCAATACAAGCTGAATCGTTCCAGATCACAAACAATATGCTACACTTGTTGCAAAACAAGGGACTCTTTTCTGGGACACAAATAGAAGATCCTCAGCAGCACTTGAAGAACTTCTTATCTATATGCAAAACACAAAGGCAACCCAACGTGACTCCGGAAGCAATCATGCTATTATTGTTTCCATTCTCGGTGACAGGAGCTGCACAGGTTTGGCTGAATTCACTCCCTATCAACTCTATAGAAACTTGGGATGAATTAGTCAAGCAATTTCACAACAAGTTCCACCCGCCCAACAAAACTGCTCAACAAATTGATGAGATCGTGAGCTTCAAGCAGAAACCAATGGAGACTCTACATGAGACATGGGGCAGGTTTAAAGGAATATTGGTTATGTGTCCTCACCACGATGTTCCAGAATAGATGTTGGGACAACGTTTTTACATGGGCCGTCTAACAGCATGAAGAATATTGTATATGCCTCAGCTGGTGGGGAGTTCTTGAGCAAGACTTGGAGAGAAGGTCAGAATTTGCTGGATAAAATGGCACAGAGTTCGGGATGGACAACTAGGAATGCACCTATTACTCCAGTGGTGCACTCGGTGCCTCTTGATCCTTCTTACACTATGGATGAGAACATGGCAACTCTCTTGACACAAATGAGCATCCTCACCAAAAAGGTGGAGGAATCAGGAGTTGAGCAGCAGGTACATATAGTAGATACTACCAATGGGGGTTTGTGCGCATCTTGCATAATCCAGCCAATTGGTAATCCATGGAATGCAGAGTATGATCATCATCATCAGCACTCTGAAGATATGAACTATGTGGCTAACTATGGGGGTCAGAGATAAGGAAATCAGAATTGGGGTCAGCAGACTCAACAGCAGTACAGGCCATCCCAGCCACAGTACAATGCCGGAAACATGGGAGGTATGAGACCCCCCAACAACATGGAACCATATCCTAGACCACAGGGGTACAATAATCAGCAGCAAGGGTACCATCCACCTCAGCAACAGCATGGTGGAAGACAAGAAGATGGGTTAGCAAGACTGGAAGCAATGATGCAGCAGGTTATTGGGTCCAATGCCAAGATGAATGAAAGAATGGATGCACATGATGCAGACATTAAGAATATTGAGGTACAAGTGGTCCAGATCTCGATGTCGCTGAACAATCGTCCTCAAGGGACATTACCTGCAGATACTCAAATCAATCCAAAAGATCAGGGCCCAAAGCAGCTGATGGCAGTGAGTCTCCGAAATGGTAGGGATCTATATATTGAACAAGAGAGAGCTCGAGGTAACATACAGGCTGAGACACTCATTCCAGTGCCCATTGAGCTGGATGAGTCTACGGTATTGATGGAGGTGACAGTCCAGCCCACACCCGAAGAGAACCATATGCAGCAAGAGACCGGGAAAGTAGATGAGCCAGTTAAAGAGCCAGTAATTGAAATAATAACGGAGAAAGAGAAATCTCAAGTGATTAGGAATAAAAGGCCTCCTGCACCATTCCCACATAGGTTGGCCAAGCACCAAAAGGAGGAACAGTACAAAAAGTTCTTTGAAATGCTCAAGCAAATTCAGGTAAACATTCCATTGATTGAAGCTTTAAAGGAGATGCGTGGGTATGCTAAAATGATGAAGGATTTGATGTCCCGGAAGTTTGACTTCCAAGACTTGGCCACGGTGACACTTACTCAGACCTGTACTGCAGTGGTGTCTAGACCTATAGCTGAAAAGTTATCTGATCCAGGTAGCTTTACAATTACATGCACTATAGGGAACTTCGCCTTTACTAAGGCACTTTATGATTTAGGGGCTAGCATAAATCTGATGCCCCTGGTTATTTATAAGAGGATGGACATTGGGAGAGCTAGACCCACCTCTATGTTGTTGCAGCTGGCCGACAAGACTGTGAAACGTCCATTTGGGATTCTTGATGATGTACTCATTCAGGTGGGGAAATTCGTATTCCCCGCAGATTTTGTAATCTTGGACTGCAAGGTAGATGAAGAAATTCCTATAATCTTAGGATGACCATTCTTGGCCACTGGGAGAGCTTTGATTGATTGTGAGACTGGGGAGCTCAAGATGAGGCTCAATGATGAAGAAATTATATTCAATGTGCAGAAATCTATGAGGTGACCGAGTGAGTTAGCAAATTGCTCTCTTATTGATGCAGTGGATGTAATTTCAGAGTCTGATGATGAGGTGTTGACGGCTGAGGACCCCCTTGTTGCATGCTTAATGAATTTAGATGAAGTGAATGGGGAGGATTTGTCGGATTGGGTGTTAGCATTGGAAGGTAGAGGGTCCTGGGACAGAAATTTAGAGTTTGATCCTTTACACTTAGAAAAGAGAGAGACCCCTCCAGCAAAAACATCCATTGAAGAACCACCTAAGATGGAACTAAAGCCACTACCAGCCCACCTCAGGTATGAGTTTCTGGGTCCAAATTCCACATTACATGTTATTATCTCATCTGGTTTGTTAGATGTGCAGGTTCAACAGCTTATACAGGTACTAAAGGAGTGCAAAACTTCCATTGGGTGGACCATTGCAGACATCAAGGGGATCAGCCCCGCCTACTGCATACACAAGATTCTGCTAGAAGAGGGGCACAAACCTTCCAGGGAACATCAGAGGAGGCTGAATCCAAATATGAAGGAAGTGGTGAAGAAGGAAGTGATAAAGTGGATGGATGCGGGAATCATCTTCCCAATTTCTGACAGTAGTTGGGTTAGCCCAGTTCAATGTGTGCCTAAAAAGGGTGGCATGTCGGTGGTGAAGAATGACAACAATGAACTCATCTCAACAAGAATCGCCACAGGCTGGAGAATTTGCATGGATTACAGAAAATTAAATTTAGCCACCCGGAAAGACCACTTCCCACTTCCCCTCATTGATCAGATGCTGGATAGATTGGCAGGGAGGTCACACTTTTGCTTCCTGGATGGATACTCAGGGTACAATCAGATCTCCATTGCCCCTGAGGACAGAGAAAAGACCTCCTTCACATGCCCATATGGCATTTATGCCTTCAAAAGGATGCCTTTTGGCCTATGCAATGCACCCTCCACATTCCAACGGTGCATGATGGCCATATTCACTGACATGATAGAAGATATAATGGAGGTATTCATGGATGACTTCTCATTGGTAGGGAATTCATTTGAGGAATGCCTAGTAAATCTGACGCGTATGCTAAAATGGTGCATCGAGACTAACTTGGTTCTGAATTGGGAAAAGTGTCATTTCATGGCACAAGAAGGAATAGTCTTGGGGCACCAGGTGTCAAGCAAAGGAATAGAGGTTGATAGAGCAAAGGTTGATGTCATAGCAAAGCTGCCACCACCAACTTTAGTCAAAGCCATAAAAAGCTTCCTTGGACATGTCGGGTTCTACCGGAGGTTCATTAAGGACTTTTCCAAAATCGCCAACCCTCTTTGTAAGTTGTTAGAGAAAGATCACCCTTTTGTATATTCTGATGATTGCAGGGTAGCTTTTTAGGAGTTGAAGCAAAGGCTGATCACAACACTCATCATCATTGCCCCCAACTGGGAGCAACCGTTCTAATTAATGTGTGATGCTAGTGACTACGCGGTGGGGGCAGTGCTGGGCCAGTGGAAGGACAAATTGATGTACCCAATCTACTATGCTAGTAGGATACTGAGCGGAACCCAGTTGAACTACACAGTGACGGAAAATGAGATGCTAGCTGTGGTATTTGCTTTTGACAAGTTCCGGTCCTATATGATAGGATCTAAGGTAATCGTATACACTGACCATGCAGCTCTTAGATACTTAATAGAAAAGAAGGACTCTAAGCCACGCCTGATTCGTTGGGTGTTGCTACTGCAAGAGTTCGATCTTGAAATTCGTGACCGCAAGGGCACTGAAAATCAAGTCGCTGATCACCTATCACGACTTGAAAGAGCTGAAAATGTAGTAGAAGTTGAGGAAATTCTGGAAACTTTTCCAGATGAGCAACTGCTCGCTACCACTCATTTGGAAGCGCCTTGGTATGCAGACTATGCCAATTACCTGGCCAGTGATATTGTTCCTCACGATCTATTGTCGGTCCAGAGGAAGAGATTTTTTTGTGAAAGCCAATTGTATTACTAGGATGAGCCCTACTTGTTTAGAATATGCCTTGATAACATGATCCGGAGATGTATCCCCGAGATCGAACAATCTTCTATCTTGCAGGCTTGTCACGCTTCGACATATGGCGGTCACTTTGGAAGAATCAGGACAGCGGCTAAGGTACTAGAGGCCGGATTTTTCTAGCCAATGGTGTTCAAGGATGCTCACTTGTGGGTCAAGGGCTGTAATGAATGTCAATGCACCGGGAACATTTCCCGGCGTCACGAGATGCCCATGAACCCAGTTCAAGAGGTGGAAGTGTTTGATGTTTGGGGGATAGATTTCATGGTTCCCTTCGTCAACTCCTATGGAAATAAATACATTCTTGTTGCTATAGACTACGTGTCCAAGTGGTTGAAAGTTATAGCATTACCCACCAATGATGCTAAGGTGGTGGTCGGGTTTTTAAAGAAGAACATATTCACCCATTTTGGGACACCGCACGCAATTATCAGCGACAGAGGCACACACTTCTGCAACCGGGCCTTCGAGAGTATTGGCTAAATATGATGTACGCCACAAGGTGGCTACTCCATAACACCCGTAGACTAGTGGACAGGTTGAGGTATCCAATAGAGAGATCAAGAGTGTATTGTCAAAAACTGTAAACGCTACAAGAACTGACTGGTCAAGGAAGCTAGATGATGCACTATGGGCTTACAGGACAACTTTCAAGACACCAATTGGTATGTCACTATATAAGTTGGTGTTTGGGAAGGCCTATCACCTACCTGTTGAACTTGAACATAAAGTGTGGTGGGCACTAAAACAGCTGAACTTAGACTTGGAAGCTGCGGGCACGTCAAGGGTCACTGAATTACATGAGCTCGAGGAGTTCCGGTATCTTGGTTTTGAGAGCACAAGGTTGTATAAAGAGAGAATGAAGAGGCTTCACGATCAGAATATCATTGAGAAAAATTTCAAACCTGGGGACAGGGTATTGCTTTATAACTCAAGATTGCGGTTGTTCCCGGGTAAGCTAAAATCAAGGTGGTCTGGACCATTTCGCGTGGTTGAAGTGTTTCCATCCGGAGCTGTGGAAGTTGCGACTGAAGATGACTCTCGTACATTTAGAGTCAATGGTCAGAGGTTGAAATTATATGTAGGTATGAATGAGCCTAAGGAGATGACCGAGTTGCACTTGAATGAACCACAGAGGCCGAGCGAACTTTAATTGCGCTCATCTGAGTCGTACCGCGACATTAAATCAGGCGTTGTTTGGGAGGCAACCCAAGAAATTGTTGTAAGTGTAATCTTATCTTAGTCTATATAAAAAAATATAAAAAAATGGGCGAAAGAATCAGAGAGGGGCTTCGACCGCGGTTCCACCGCGATCGTGGTGAAACCGTGGTCACATAGCCTCTCTGAATCTCACTGCTCGCGGTTCTACCGCGACCGCGGCAGAATCGCAGCAGCCCCAAATGGGGCCAGGTAAAAAAAATTATATTTCGTTTTTAATTAAATAATTTCCTCCTACCCCTTTTAATTAACCTAAAACACCCCCT
>MU688656.1:13613-31059 GCA_026770625.1 Nicotiana glauca | reverse complement strand
AAGTCTGAGTACCCATCCGATTGGCACTAGTTAAGGCACATTTGATGTTTATGTTAATTCCGTGCAGGTCACATGGCTCCTAAAAGACACAGGCGATCTGGCGGTCCATCCCAACGACCTACTTATGATGAGTCCAGGTTCCAATCGGAACTGGCGGAGGATGAATTCAACGCCAAGGCTACAAAGGCCTTCCTCCATGAGATCCCGATTGATCGGGTAGCCCTCCGAGCCGAAAAGGTGGAGATGTACAAATAAATACGGAGGCGGGAAATGGAATTCCTATTTAACGACTCTGCCCCAGTTAACAAGATGCTGGTTCGAGAATTTTACGCCAACTGCCCATTGCACTTGTGTAGGGAGGTGATTGTTCGGGGCACGGTGGTCAGTGCTATAGTTCCAACAATTCTCCAGGTGTTGCGCCTGCCTCCATTCACCAGTGACGTCGACTATTACCATGACAGGCCAGGGGTGACATGGGAGGTCATGACGGATATACTTTGTACAGGGGGAGACCCATTTGGATACGTGACCAAATAACCCTCAACTCTAACCCTTTCACACACTTGGCCAAGTGTTGGTTGACTGTTATATGCAGCAGGTTCCTGCCATCCAGCAATACAACGGACGTGAACTTCAACCGGGCACTGTTGACTTGGTGCTTTGTGATAAGAAAGGATTTTGATGCGGCCTGGATTATTGGTGATGAAATGGTCATACGGGGACCGCTACTAACAAAGGGATTCTATTACCCTTCCTTAGTGACCACACAGTGCTTGATGAGAAACACACCCACCAATCCTATCGAAGGAGATTTGCCACCCAAAGCAGCATTCAAAGCTTCTTCCATCAGAGTGGGTCGGGTAATAAGGACCACAATTGAGATGGATGACGAAGATGATGATCTGATCCCTCTTGCCCCATCCAGGAGGTCAGTTGACAGTGTCGGACCATCTAGATACACTCATTCTGGGATTGGCATATCCAGATCACAGTCCACCAGGCCTATGCTACGGTCGATGGAAGAAGAGGTTGCGGATCTCCGCACCTCGGTGGATGGATAGCACACAAGGATGGATGCTATGTCCCAGAGGCAATCAAGGTCTGAGAGCCGGTTCATGGCTTGGTTCCGTGTATTGGGGAGAGTCTGCCATGTCGACCCCAGCACTATCTCCGACTCTGACTGAGTCTCAGGGAAGTCTTCTAACCCTTCTGCTCTTTACTTTATTTATGTGAAATAGGGACATGCCATGATTTTAAGTGTATTTTATTAGTTTATTAGGATTAGCTGACTTGGCCCAACGACAGACACTTGTCGATGGGTCTCTTGAGGGTCAAAGTCGGAACTAATTATAAAAAAAAAATAAAGTTAGAGGACTCTTCCTAATGACGGACTATTTGGACAGTACTTTTGAGGAAAGTAGTCCATGTAGAATTTCTTTTTATTTCCTTTTCTCTTTTAGGTAGTGTAGTACCTCCCCCTTCGTTTTTCTTTTGACCACGGTTCTTTTCCAAGGGTTTTTCTTGAACCGGGTTAGGTAGATTTTTCTTTTTGTAGCTTTAGGATTAGATGGGTGAAGGTCAGAATGTAACCCCAAATGTGCACACTTGCAAATAACTAAAAAGAACTTAAGAGTGTGATGTCTAAGCTTGTTTGTGGATTCATAATATATGTCTTAATTTTGCACATCTTGTCTTGCTTGAACACTCGTATGATTGTGTTAATGAACTGATTCAAAATGAGTTACATGCTAAGTGTGTGTGAGTTGTTACTTGCATCCTATGCTTGCATATGATACCTAGAACTTGCCCTGTGTGTTTGCAAAGCGAAATAGAAGTCGTTTGGTTTTAGAGATGATTGAGGCATTTCTTTGTGCAACCCTTTATACTTGAGAATCCACCTGTGCATATTACCATAGTTAACCCCTTTGAGCCTGAAGCATGTTCTTTGATAACCCTATAATAATCTAAATCGTTGGATTTGAATAAGCTAATTGTTTGAACCTTTACTTCCTAGAAGCACTTGAATCATTAAAGAATATACAAAAGTCAAAGTGTGGGGTAGTAGGGAGTTAGTGAAACAAGGGAATCAAGAATGAAGGTTTGATTGATGAACTGGAATTGTACAATAAATCCATAAAAAAATAATAATAAAAAAGAGAAGAAGAAGAAGAAGCCAGTTGTATCTAAAGAAAAGTGGGGGTTACAAGTAAAATAAAATGTGGAATAATGATTGGATTGAGCATAAACGTGAAATAAAAGGAAGTGTGTATTAAAAGTGCTTAGGGAGGTTAGTCACTATATCCAAATATTTCCTACCCGTCCCTTAGCCTACATTACAACCTATAAAGACATCTTGATCTTTCACTGAATGGCTCGACTAGTAAAGTATTACACTAGGGGAAAGCTTATGGTATGTCTGTGTGGCATGTGAATGCTCTTTGCTGAGAGTGAGTGAATTCTTTCTATATATGGTTCCTTGTTGTTGAATTTTATGTGTGTGGAACTTCTCTCAGATTTTGTTTGTGTGAGGACATGTGGCTCAGGAAGAAAAAGTGAGTCTTCACTTCTGTTAGAGTAATTACAGTGAGCACAAGTGTGTTTTGGCATAAAAGTCTGCATTTGAGACATGATTGTGCACTGCTTAGGTCGATCATTGATAATAGTGGGTGTGACATAAATTAGGGCAATGCATTGAACAGTTAGCCCTAGAAGTGTGGTTTAGTTTGCTAGAGGACGAGCAAAGGTTTAAGTGTGGGGTGTTGATAATAGGTGAATTTGACTATAATCACATCTTAAATAATCACCTTCTTGTGTAATTTTAATGCTAAAAGTGATAATAAAATGCTATTATTAGTATTTTTCATGGTTTGCAGGTGATAAATGTATAAGGAAGGCTAAGGAGCAGTTTTGGAGTCAAAAGTTGGAGAAAAGAGGCCAAATGAGTAAATTCCCAATGAAGTTACGCCCTGCCAACCCTTAGGATTCAAAAAAGACGTTTGGTCGCGGTTCTACCGCGACCGCGGCAGAATAGCGGTGGAAGGCAGAACCGCAGTGGAAGGCAGCTTCAGAAGTTGAGAAGTTCAGAGAGGGTGATTGGCCACGGTTATACCGCGACCGCGGCAGGCGCAGAAACTTCAGGGGTCAAATACGGGATTTTTAGACCTAAACCCTATTTAAAACATTAGACTTCGCCCAAGAGAGGCATGTATTGATTTTTAGCTTTTCTTAGCAAGGAAAACCATTGTGAGAGAATACTCCAAACATCTTTCTTCTTTATTTTTTGATTTTTATGATGAATTCTATCTTAGTTTATTTACCCATAGCCATGAGTAGCTAAATTCCTTGTCGAAGGTTTTGATGGAACCTATTGGGTGATGAACTTCTTTTTTATGTGAATTAAAATTGCTAGTTTAATCTCTATTTGTTCAACTTCGTGTTTGTTGTAGTTAATTGACGGGATCCTCAATTAGTTGTGCCTATTTAGTGTGCATAACTTGAATAAGAGTGCATATTTAGATTATTGTTGAACAATACCACTCCTAAATTATAATAGGAATCTATAATTGCGGATTTAAAGGCGGGATTAGGGATATCGAAGCATTGGGTGTAATTTAAAGTGAATCATGCTAAATAAAGTAAGCTAGTATATCTCTGGAGAGTGCAATAGTAAATTACTGTGATTAATCGGGAGAGATTTACGATAAGATTAGCATTCATGATTGATAGAGATGTGTTGGTAAATTTGTATGAGCATAAACATAAGGAAATCCATCAATAGGGGAAATCATTGCCTTAGCTTTTTCTCATTATTGTCTACAACCTTATTAGTTTAATTTACATCTATCTAGTTAATTGCAAGCGTAGTTGATAAAGAACATTCAACTGAGATTTGAATATTTGGGAAGCTGGTTCTTGAAGAATTAGTGGATTTGAAGATAGTGGTTGATAGGTTAACTCTCTGTGAGTTCGACCCTGGGCGTAATACTCGGGTTATATTTGCAACGTCCGCAGAGTCCTTTTTATAAGGCATAGTTGGGCGTGATCAAGTGTACTACTTTATTTATTTGGCTATTTAAAGCCCTATGATTAATAAAATTTGAGAGACGATTTTTCAATCCCATTTTTCAACCTTTTGCTGCTTGTATATTTTCTAAAATCCATAACACAAATTCTCATATATCCCTTTTCTAAATTTTACAACATTCTTTTGTGCATTGTTTAATTGATGCATTTTGCAAAAAACTGGGTAAAAGAGAGATCATTACTTTTCACTATTTTTTGGGAGTGAGTTTTGCTTGCTGATATAAGAAATGGATAAACATACTCATTTGTGATTAAACAAAAAAGGAAGGAATATTTCTATATTTTAAAAGTAGGTAAAACGTATAATCTTCTGAAACTGGAAAATCACAAAAAAGTGAAAACTTGAGCCGGAGATCATTAACACCTCTACCATGTGTTCCTCTATACAATAGAAGCCACAAAATGTTGTTGTTTTGTACATCAAATTGAAGAGAAAGAAAATTGAGATGAGACATTTCAAGTTCAGTACTAAGCTCATCTTTCGCATTGAGAGGTGGAGAAGCATATTGGAGAATCTATGAGCAATGTAGCAAAACCCAACAGAACACATCAGTAGGCCATCAGAAACCCTCCATGTGTCTATGATCCACTTTCTTGTCTTCAGCTCTTGGTAGACGTTCTTAGATCAATGTATACATGGTTCAATAGTAAGTTTAGATAGCTACGGGTGATCTACCTCCCTCCCTCCCTCCCTCCCTCACACAACAGACATGAACACTCATTTGCTCAGGTTTACTTGAATACGGTCCCCCAAGCATCCATCCCTCTGTAAAAGTAACTTTATTTCAGAGATGAAATTATGTATGAGGCCAAAATTTCGAACTTCCTCTTCAAAAATCTAGGGATCTAGGAACTCAAACAGAGAGTTAACACCATATACATTTGTACACCAAAAAATCAAGGAAAAAAGAAAGGCGAGCATGTGTATATAAGTTTATGTACAGGATTAGCTAAGCCTTCAAACATTCTCCGCTCCACTCTAGCCAAATCCAAAAAATGCTTGCAGCAATGGTGCATATTTTTCAGCCTATACAACTAAAAGTAATCAACTTTATCAGCATTAAAGCTGATATATGAATGCCACTCCTCCCCGACCCTGGGCGAATGCGTGATACTTTGCGCACCGGACTGCCTTTTAAAGCTGATATGAGGTAGTACACTATTCAGAGTTAGGGATCCAAGTTATTGTTGGACTTAACAAAAGAGAGTCTGGTATCTACGGTGAACACTAGCATAAATTTTTAATCCATGTCCTCCTATGATCTTTGTCAAATTGGTGCTCACCTGTCGGTTTGATTGGCAGGGATAAGGGGGCATCATCGTATCAAATGACATGATTAATGGTGCATTGGGTGTGGTAACAATTAAATCACCAGACTTTAGTTTCATGGAGTTTTATTTAGAGAAAAAAGCAAACGTATGCGATGTCATTCCGCATTCTCACTGAGTGTTTCAAGTAACAAAAGGAATGGAATTATTCCCTCCTTGGTTAAAATGAATACATGGGATTCAAGGAAAAATAGTAGGAATAAATTGCAATCTTAAAAAGGGTATGTGTCAAACAGGGGTAGAGGTGGGAACAGAAAACCAATTCCCCATTCTCCTGCACCAAACAGGCCCTGTATTCTCATCTCAAAAAAAACCTATATTCTCTTTACCCATGAAACCAGAACAAAGGACACTATTAAGACCGCAAAATTCTTCTATTTGATTGAAAAGCATCAATCTATTCATCTATTGAAAGTTTAAAAGTGACTCTCAAATAGACTTGACAAAAATTAAGGAAACAAAAGATAAAACAACAGTTAAAATAAAAATAAAATTGCAATGACTATTAAGAACGAAAATATAATCGTAATGAATATTAAGAAAACACAATGTGCAGTGCTCAATGCCATCAGGATAAGCATCACCCATAAACTACCCTACCCATGAAGAGGAAAAATGATTCCAAAGGATAAAAACACCAAATTCCATCTAGCTAGGAACTCTGGCATCAATGGACATCATGTCCATCCAAAACCACAGTTCGGCAGAAGAACACTCAACAAGAATATGAGTTAAGATTCTTTGCCCTTCAATCATATTCTTTTTACATTTTAAAAGAGGTACAACTGGAAAAACATAATTCTGCCGGTCATTGGATCGAAAATAAAACCTAACTGTTACCAGAGCAAAAGACATCAAAACTACTAGTGGTCCTCAAAACAAAACAGAGAGAAAAAGTAGCAGACATCCTTTTTCAGATCTGACGCACAATCTCTGTTGTTTGAAGCATGATTTGAACTATTTTCCCCTTTTTCTTTCAAGAGTCGGTTCTGCTCAAGTGCTTCATTCATTGCTCTAACAGCCCTGGTATCAATATGAGCCAAAAATGAAATTAAGTACAAGAATGTGGGTACCCAACAAGTCTTTTAACAATCTTCAGGTCAACATCCATATAGTTGCAGAGAACTTCCAGGCACAATTTCTAGGTACTGTATTCTATATCTGCCCGTAAGTGGTCCTTTGGAAATGTTTATTGCAATTCATAATTTTGTTTGATTTTCACCAAACCACCCACATTATTACTTTGATGACCATTATCTAAACATAATAACATTTCAATAAAGTAATATGTATTAGGAAAATGAGTTATTATGACAGCAACAATTTAGAAAGGCAAGAAAATAATATAAAAGATGATAAACGCTTACGGAAAACAAAATAAAGTTAGAGAAATTTTTGAAAAACTCAAGCAAAATATGGAATAAGAAATAGAATAAGAAAGGCGAATTATGGAAAAATGCTTACAGAGTACAGGCAAAAGAAAGGGAGGAACAAAAATAGAAATTTCTTTAAATTTCAGAAAGAATTTAAGAAAGAAGGGTCAAAGTAAAAATCAATGAGCTTTGCTTTGATTTTTCTGAAAAAACAAAAACACATTTTCTTGCTTCTATATCAATTACCTTTTTTTTTTTTTTTTTTTTTTGATGAAGTAAAGTGTTCCAATAAACTCATCAAGAAGGAAAAATTACAAAGTGTAAGTCCTTGGTTAACTCTATAAGACAAAAAAACCTATATAACTAGGAGTTAACCAAGAGCAAAAAACCAAAAGAATGACTATTAAGCCATATTAAGAGAGCCAATGATATCTAGGGGAATAACATCATTTACAGGGGAAAGGTTACTCCAATTACACAGGTTCAATAGACACTTAGATTTCAGCAGGCTGGTGGAAGTTGAAATGTCATCAAAACAACTGGTGTTCCTTTCTGTCCAGATACTCCAACAGATACATGCTGGGATCATTTGCCAGGTCTTTTTTATGGTTTTACCAACTTTCCAAGAGCACCAGCCTTCGATTGCTTCCTTGATATCCTGAGGAATGGCCCAACCGAGGCAAAAAATTGCTAAGAACATATTCCATATATCTGTTGCCACTGGACAGTGCAAGAAGAGATGGTTTACTGATTCTGCATTGTTGTAGCACATGTAGCATCTGTTAACTAGTTGAAAGTTTCTTTTGCATAGGTTGTCCTGACTCAAGGTAGTATTTCTGAGAGCAATCCAAGGGAAGCACATTACTTTTGTAGGTAATTTTGACCTCCATATATGCTTTTTTGACCTCCATATATGCTTCCATAGCCAATTATCAATCATTCCATCGGATGCACATAGTTTGTTGTACCCAGCCTTCATTGTATATGTACCCTTGCTAGAATTGCCCCACTTTAGGCTGTCTTGGGTTTGGAGGTCTATGGTGAAACCTTCAATGATTCTGTAGAGGTCAAAGAGTTCATCTAGTTCCCAATCCTGCATGTTCCTTCTGAAATGAGGTTCCCATATGTTCCCTGTTCTGCTCTGGGCTTGTTGAGTCAGGATCAATAGCTATCTGATATATGCCAGGGTGTGAATCTTTTAGAGGTTGGTTTTGCCGTTTTGGAGCCACCTATCCTTCCTGAATTTGACAGAGCTTCCATTTCCTACTCTGAAGGATACCTCTTGAAAGAATTCCTCTTTCATGTTGTTGATATGTTTCCAAGGCCCTACTCCATATGGAGCTCTGCTTTGCTTTGTGCTCCAATTGTCTAGCTTCCCATACTTTGCTGTTACCACCTTCTTCCATATGCTCGTGCTTTCTTGTGCATACCTCCACCACCACTTCAATAGCAGGCTCTTGTTGTGCTTTTGTAGATCTCTAATACCTAGTCCACCTTGGTTCTTTGGCATGATGACTTTGGACCACTTAACCAGGTGGAATTTATGGCCTTCACTGTTGCCCTCCCATAGAAAGCTCTCCTGATTTTGTTCAGTTGCTTTTGGACTTTGCTTGGCATAGGAAAAAAAGACATGATGTAAGTTGGAATGCTATCCAGAACACTATTGATCAATGTCAGTCTCCCTCCCATTGACAAATCCTGCATTTTCCATGTTGCTAGTCTTCTCTCAACCTTTTCAATGACTCCATTCCAAACTTCAGTTGCTTTGTACTTTGCTCCTAAACGAAGGCCTAGGTATGTTGTAGGGAAAGAGCCAGTACCACAACCCATAATTCCAGCCAGTTCCTCCAGATTAGGCACCTCATTCACAGAGTAGATTACACTTTTCGCCATATTGATGTGCAACCCTGAGATGTCTTCAAAAAGGAGTAGTGTCAAGCTTAGGTATTGTACTTGTAGCTTCTCTGCCCCACAAAAAATTAAGGTGTCATGTGCACACAACAAATGAGAGATTGAGATAAAGATGTCAGTATTGTTGCCCACCTTGAACCCTTCAATCCACTGCATTTGTTTTGCCCTGTCAAGCATTCTGCTCAAATCCTCCATGGCTAAGATGAATAAGAAGGGGATAGGGGGTCTGCTTGCCTTGTTCCTTTTTGTGGGGAAAAGAAACCTACTGGAGTTCTGTTGATTAGGATGGTGTATTTAACCGTGGTCAGGCTAAATTTAATCCATCTAATCCATCTGTCACCAAACCCCGTGTTGAATTCAACATGGAAAGTAAGTCCGTCCAATTGACTTTATCAAATGCTTTCTCTACATCTAGCTTGCATAGAATGCCTGGGGCCCCAATCTTTAATCTCCCGTCCAACAACTCATTTGCTACAAGAGAAGCATCTGCGATCTGCCTGCTTTTTAGGAATGCATTTTGCTCTTCTGATACCAACATCCAAATGACTATCTTCAACCTTTCAGCTAAAAATTTGGCTATGATCTTGTATACACTTCCAATGAGACTTATGCGCCTGAAGTCTCTGAGTTCTATTGCACCTCCAAGAAGTTTCTCAGCCTTTTTTTTTTTTTTGTTTGAAAAAGTTTACAAAGTTTTTCTGAACACGTCCAGATTTACACAAAATTTGTACAGGAAAAAATGAGCCAATGTATAATAGAGCTGTAGTAAGCACTGTTGATAAGACCATTATAGTAGAAACATTGACCTTAAAATATCATCACCAATTTCTGAAGTTATACTAATGCTTCTTCTTCGTAATCTTCGTGTTTCTGATGTTGATGCACCTTCTGACCTATGAAACACAGAAACAATAGGGAACTCAGAATTCTGAAAAGAAAAAGTTTGAAAGGGTAAAATATAAAAAATAATAATAATAATATTTGACAATCCTGATATGCTAGATGCACACTAGATTTTTGGTATTACCTCTCCCCAAAAAAATATGAAAGGATAATGTAGTTCTGTTGAGAACAGAAAAAATGAACAAACTGCACATAGTTTTTCCATTTTAAAGAGGTTTTAATTTTACTCTTAGATGGTCTATAAAAAGAGGTAAGAGAAATTGAAGTGTTCCCATAGCCAAAAAACCAACTGCAGTATCATACTGAAAGTAGCAACTGGCTCATGTTGTTTGCCCATGTATCGTTCTCCTTTGCTATCAAAAGTATGTACCCCTTAATTTTAACAGCATGTTGGAAATAGTTTTTGGGTTAACTGACACCTATGCATCTCAGTGATTGCAATAAGGTACAATGAAACAACCAATCTCAAATCAATTGCTGAAGGCATACATGGATGGGAAAAATTTAAAAGCTTACAACTCAGTTTGAGCCCAATATGAATTTAAGTGGCTAAAATTTATCTACAAACTATCGAGAAAATGATCAAAACGGTCCCTAACGTATGAGCTTTGGTTGCACTTGGTAATGTATAAACCTGATGGAAATGATCCTTAATGTATCATAATCCCTTTAAAGAAAATTGCTCCTTTTTCTCTCAAAATAAAGGACACTTGAGCTAACTACAAAACAAAGGTGCCTTCTTGGACGACTTTGCATAAATAATACCCACGGACACACCTACATAATTGGCATTTTTATCCCCACATTTTTCACTCAATAAAGTATCAAACTCAATCCCAAAAAACCAGATTTCATTAATAAGCCCAAAGTTTCTTCTGGAAGACTTGGATGAGAAATTGGTAGGAACAATTACAAAAGACCATCGCAATTGTGGGGTGAGATAGAGAATGAGAAATCAATGGAAAATGAACTGGAGTCGAGAAACTTGAACGTTATTCTCTGGAAGACAAATCTGGAACCCTGAGAAGACTTTGATGGGTCAGTGAGTTGCAAAAAGAAGACATCTTTAGTGATCTTAGCATCACCAATAAGGCCAAGATTTGGATCAAAGTGGGAACTGAGTCCAATCATGAGGAAAGCGACCCACGGAAGTCTTCTCGCTTGGAATAGAGCTCACCAGAAAAAAGACAGGTTCAAGTACAAAGGCTATTCCGTGAGTTTAGTGAACGACAAAATGGAGCACGGAAACAAAGCTAAGAGGAGAAGAAGGAAAGTAGGAAGATTGCTTTGATTAACATTGGTTTGCGTGGGCTCTATTTATGTTGACGGCAAAACGATCGGAGATCGTTAGATTTTCTCTATAAGCTATTAACATAATATCAAAGACATCACATCCATGTAAAGCGCGTGCTAGACCCAAAATACAAAGTGAGCTCCCAAAATCATTTGCTGACATTGCCCATGGGCTTAGTTCAAGTGGCAAAGGTTGAGGTCACAAGTTCGAGCCCCACGTCATGCGAATTAAGCCAGGTATTTTTGTGGAGAAGGCAGAGGGACTAGCCATTATATCCGAATTCTGAAAGTTATGGTTGGTCCTAAGGGTTGGCCCCAGACAGATTTCTAATCATCAAGAAAAAATCATTCGCTGACATCTCATTTCAGATGTTGACGAAATGTGTCCATTGACAACACAAAGTCACCTACCCACAAAAAGATACCAAGAACTGCCCTGCAGTCTATACTTTTTCTTCTACATCAAGGCACTCATCACTCATTATCAGCGTTTCAGAAATTAAATACTCATTCACAACACTTCAAATTTTCCAACTCTATCATAATGTTGTACCTTGATGATTGATAAAGAAGTCCGATATCCATACTAGAATTTCAGCCATGATTAACTTCAGAGTAGAATTTCATCAATTATAGAATCTCACATGAGATGTCTCGTGCGAAGACAATGATGCTCTGATGCGACATAAAGTGATCTTAAGTATAAGATTCGGAACTTATATTTAAGCATCATTGACCTCTTTTACTACTTTTAACCTAAGTGAATGAACCAAAGGGTGTAAACTGGGAGCCACTAAACATGAATGAGAAAAATACCCTGATATAGACCAAATAATGGGAGATCCAAAAATTACAATATAATTGATTGTGATTTGTAAATTTTGCAGTTATACTCTCAGAGGAAACAGAAAACGTGACTGAATCAGATACCTTGAAGTAGCAACATCATCTGAATAATCCCTGTGTTTTGTTATCACCACTAAGCATGGACCGTCCATGTGCTCTAAATGAAGGATGCTTAGGACTGAAAGCATATAATACAATTGAAAAATGAGAAAAAAGAACACAACTACACATTAAGATATTGCACAGAACAGTTCAAGTAAATGCAGATAATAGTCACTTTGATGTTTATTAAATACATAATCTAAGTCCCAGTTAATTCATTTCATACACAAGATAAATTCACGGATTGAAAACAAAAACCATGACATGATTTTTTTTAGAAAAAGCATATACTTATCTCCCCTATGGATCAATAAGTAATATCAACAATCTCGCATGTCAAGTTACAGAAGAAACTATTCATACAGGCGGTACCCCAAATGTATGCTCTACCATGAGTTATCAAAGCCGCGTAGCAACTTAAGGTATTTTAACTTGTAACCATCATTTGCCAAAAAACAAAAGACAGGAAATTCCTTTCTCAGAGTCTTCTATTACATTAATTCAGGGGGTAAGTATTTTTAGCTTAACACTTTCACGTATAGGAACAATCGCATTCTTTCATGCTTGCTCATCCAATTTCAGAATAATTCCCAGAGAACCACCAATAAGATTCTACTTCTACACTCCGGAACCAAAACTTAGCAACAGTACCAAGGATCACAACATAGCAGGATCATGCTCATCTTCTGACAAGGATCTATGTGTATAGAGTAAATACAATCTTATAGTAGTGTGTAATATTACAATGGAATTAAATCACATAAAAAGACAACCAATCAAATTTGACACTCCCGCGACATTATGCAATGTGCAATGCACAAAGAACCTTAATCTTTTTGGTAAGTACAACAACAACCCAGTTAAATCCCACAAGTGGGGTCTGGAGAGGGTAGTGAGTACGTAGTCCTTATCCCTACCCCGAGGGAGGGGAGAGATTGTTAACGAAAGACCCTCGGCTCAAAAAGATGAAAAGAGACAAATACATTAGTACATAAGAATCAGAAAATAGATGAAAAGCAATAACAATAACAAGTAAATAAGGCCCAATACTATGGCAAACAGGATAATAGTGTGAACACAACATTAACCACTAGCAATCTAAGACGAAACCCTATCAGGCTAGCCTCACACCCGAAGTAGAAAAATGCTCAACTACCTCCTAACCTACAACCCTAATGCTCGACCTCCACACATTCCTATCAAGGGCCATGTCCTCGAAAATCTGAAGCCACGCCATGCCATGCCTGATCAACTCTGCCAAATACTTCTTAGGCCGCTCTCTACCTCTTCTCGTACCCGCCAAAGTCAACCGCTCATACCTCCTTACTGGGGCATCTAGGCTTCTTCTCCGGACGTGCCCGAACCATCTTAGCATCGCTTTCCGCCTCTTGTCATCCATAGGAGCTACGCCCACCTTCTCCCGAATAACTTCAATCATAATCTTATCCGTCCTAATGCCCCCGCATATCCACCTCAACATTCTCACTTCTGCTATTTTCATCTTCTGGATATGTGAGTACTTAACTGGCCAACACTTTGCCCCATACTACATGGCTGGTCTCTATCTACAACATGGCTGGTCTAACTGGCTTTTTGATAAGTAAAAGTACCTTAATATCATAACACAAAGACCTGAAAAACTCTGTTTTAGAAGCATGTTATCCTTTACTTTCAAGCAACCCAACATGATAAATTTGTCTTCATTTATGCCCTACATGACCTGCTCAACAGCATCGTATGTTCATGGCAACAAAGTTTGGTAACATTGACGTAGAGAAGTGATGTCGTCAGAAAACCTACTAGAAACTGAATAAATTTACCTGTGTGTTTCATAATCATTTCTAACATTCACACCCAAATTTATGTAACATACTAAGAGATGTGCAAGCGTGAATGGACCCAAATATGACAGGACTGTTAATAAATATATTGTCAGAAGTCTAAAATATTTTTTTTTTAGAAGGTAACATATTTATATATTAATAAAAAGACTTCACTAAAGTTGTGAAGTCACCCATACTTACAAAGGAAGTGATCAGACAAAAGTACAAACTACTTCTAATCCCTGGTCTTCTCACAAGGATTCTAAAACATCTAAAATGGATTCATGATCCTCCAAAAGCTTTCCTTTACACCAAAAATAAAATAGAGCTAGGCATTTCATCTTTATCTTTGGGATGTTACTAGACTTGTCTTCAAAACATCTTTGATTCCTTTCTTCCCAGATTGTCCACCATATGCATGCTTGGACAATTCTCCATCTTTTTTATCTCTAGAAAGTGAGCCCTCTTTACTCCAGCATGCTAGAATATCAATGATTCTTCCCGGCAATGTCCAAGAAATTCCCCTTAAACTGATGAAGATTCTCCATATCTGTAAAGTGAATTTGCAATGCAAAAAAAGATGGCTAATTGTCTTTGCCTTCTCTCCACATAAATAACATTTAGAGCACAATTGAAATCCTCTTTTGGTTAGGCTGTCTTGTGTTAACAATGCTTCTTTTGCCAATAGCCATGTAAAACAAGCCACCTTGTATGGAATTTTAACTTTCCATATCATCTTCCATGGCCAGCAGCCTACCTGATTGTTGGACAAGTTGAAATCCCTATAAGCTTCCTTAACTGAAAACTTCCCCTGCCTGTTCCCTTACCATATAATAATATCTTGATTAGAGTTGGTACCACTGAACTGCTCCAAAGTATTATAAAATTGAATAATTCTATCAATTTTTCAGTCATTTAGCATTCTTCTGAAAGTGAGATTCCAGCCCTGACCTGTCCAAACCTCTTCTATTGTTGCTTGCTGTTGCTGATTCAAAGCATGTATAGTAGGAAAGAGCCCCTTCAAGGTTCCTTGACCTAGCCAATTGTCTTCCCACAGTGAGATTTTCCTACCATTTCCTACTTTGAACTTTGCTTTGTTGATCACTTTTGGCCATAGATTCCTAATTGATCTTCACAAACTAACTCCATATGGACTTCTCACTGACGTAGTTGTCCAATTTCCTTCCTTTCCATACTTCTCCCTAATAACCCCTGTCCACAATGTTTGTTCATCTGTTGCAATTTTCCACAACCACTTCATCATCAGGCTCTGGTTCTGTACTTTCAAATTCTTGATTCCCAGTCCCTTGCTAGTAGTCAGATCTCCCCATTTGACCAAGTGAATTTTCTTTTTCTCACTGTTACCTTCTCATAGAAAGTTTCTTCTTAGAGCATCAATACTTTTCACTACATGGACTGGAATTGGAAATAAAGACATCATATAAGTAGGTAAGACATCAAGCACAGAGTTGATCAGAATCAATCTATCCCCCATTGACAAATATTGATTCTTCCAATTTGCTAACTTCTTTTCACATTTCTCCAACACACTGTTCCAGATATCTTTTGACATTTCTCCACCAAGAATATTAACCGAATTTTGAAGCTGCGTAACCTCATTGACAGGGTAAATGAAACTTTTATGCCAGTTGATGTGCAGCCAAGAAATAGCTTAAAAAAGAATCAGAATCACCCTTAGCACTTTTACTTGTTCTCTTTCAGCTTCACAAAAAACTAAAGTGTCATCAGCGTACTGCAGATGTGAAATCCTCATGTTACTGTCAATTCTATTACTCACTTTAAAGCCCCTTATCTAATTATTTGTCTGAGCTACTTTCACCATGTCATTTAACCCTTCCATAGCAATTGTGAATAAAAAAGGGGAGAGGGGATCACCTTGTCTCAATCCTCTCTGTGAAGGGAAGAATCCAACTGGTTCTCTGTTGATAAGCACTGAAAAACTTACAGTGGAAATGCAATCACTAATCCAGCTAATCCATCTTTCCCCAAAGCCCATCCTCCTCAGAGTATCCAAAAGGTATTTCCAATTCAGGTGGTCATATGCTTTCTCCATATCCAGCTTGCATAATATCCCATGCTCTTTGCTTATTTTCCTTGTGTCTATACATTCATTGGCTATTAGCACAGCATCCATGATCTGTCTGCCTCTTATGAAGGCCATTTGTTGATGATCCACCAATTTGTTAATCACCTTTTTGAGTCTCTCAGTCAATAGCTTGGAGATAATCTTGTATATGTTGCCTATCAGATTGATAGGCCTGATATCTTTAAATTTTTTGGCCCCAACCTTCTTAGGAATCAAAGCCACAAAAGTGGCATTCATGCTCTTTTCAAAGATTCATTGATCATAAAAGTTCTGGACAGCTGCTACCACATCATCTTTTATCACATCCCAGCATTTATTGAAGAATGCCATTGAAAACCCATCAGGTCCTGGTGCTTTGTCACCTGCACATGCCTTAACACAATCCCTTATTTCATGTTCTCCAAATGTACTCTGCAGCGTTAAGTTTTCTTCTATAGTGATCATTTGATTGTTTCTGATGTAACATGTAGGCCTCCAGTCTTCTTCTTCTGTGTACAACTTTTTGTAGAATCTGATTATCTCCCTCTTGATGTCTTCAGGACTCTGTAAGGTCTCCCCTTCCACTGTCAATTGATCTATGTTATTGTATCTCTTGTGTGCATTGGCTGTTCCATGGAAATACTTGGTGTTCCTATCTCCCTCTTTCAACCAAAGAGCCCTTGATCTCTGCCTCCATGCTATTTATTCTTGATTTGCAATCTCCTCAAACTCCATAGACAGTGATGTTTTTGTGTGAATTTCCTCCTCTGTCAAGCTCCTTTGTTCATGTACTTCTTCCAGTTCTGCAAGGTGATTGAGAACACTTGCTTTCCTCAGAGCTAGATTGCCTTGAATAGTTTTGCTCCATTCCTTTAGTTTGTCTTTAGAGCTTTGAGTTTTAAGGCTAGTATATAGTCTCGCCTTCCTTCACAGATAAAAGATCTCCACCAGTCTTCAACTCTGTCTTTGAAGCCTTCAGTCTGCAACCACCAATTCTCAAACTTGAAATATGACTTTACTGGTTCCCAACTACCACATTGGAGCATTAATGGTAAACGGTCAGATGTAAGAGGTTAGTCTTGATACTTACTAGGCACCGCCGTAGTGTGCTCATACTATACTTCTGTACATTTTTGTGTACAGATCCAGGTTGATTGATAGAAGTTGTGCGGGTCGTCGCTGTGGAGACTGAAGGTAAACCTGCTACAGCGTTCGCAGGTCTCTGCATCAATTGTTGTTTTATATTCCTAAAGTTTTCATTCCATTCAACTGAGATTAGAAATCTGTCCAATCTAGCTGCTATTACATGTCTGTCCCCTTTCCTCCATGTGTAATCACCTAGCTAATTGTAAGTCTACCAATTCCATATCTTCAATAAAGCTTGAGAATTCCCTCATTGCTCTTGTGATTTTGGAACCGTTCTTCTCTGATGGGTACCTCACAGTATTGAAGTCCCCACAAACCACCCATGGTCCATTGAATAGCCCTCTTGCCCCTGCCAATTCCCACCAAACTTCCTCCCTCTTTCTCCTGTCATTAGGAGCATACACAGCTGAAAGATGCCATGTATATTCCTGAATCTTGCTTTAAAATTTACAAGTGATTGTGTGAGCTCCAGTACCACAAACTTCTCCTTCCATATTCTTCCATCCCACATTACTACAATAACCCCCCCCCCCCCCCCCCCCCCCCCCCCC
>MU688656.1:0-12901 GCA_026770625.1 Nicotiana glauca | reverse complement strand
CCACTTCTCCCCCTTTGTTTGTTTGTCTTCTACTATCAATTTTCATAAACAAATCTAAGGCTTCTCTCTCACAGCCACTAAAATCCACCCCAAATTCTTTGCTCAACTTGATGGTATTCTGATGCACCCAAATTGATGCTTCAAATTCCAGGTTTTCTTGTGACTCTAAGTTGTGAAGGTTCAAAGGTTCGACTTCTTCAATTGCCCAATCCACATACCCATCTGTTTTTGTTGTTTGTACATGCATGTTATTGAATTCCTGTTGATCATCTTCTTTCCTTTCATTCTCAGCAATAATTATCAAGGCATTATTCTCAATCAAGCCTTCTCGTTGTTTTCCTTCTTCTTCATCTTATTCCTTATTTTCTTAATCTTCCTCTTCTGAACTATCATTGTAAAAGTTTTCCTTAGGTTCCTCCGTCACAGTTGTTATTTGTTTTCCAACAGAAGAGTTGAATTGCAGGGCCTTTATCTCCTCATTAAAGGGGTCTGTTCTATGGTTTGACATGGGCTTGTTAAAGGCCCTTTCTTCAGTAATTATTTGGGCCAAAGAGTATGGGCACACTTTCTTTGTGTTATAAGATTGATTGGTCTTATTAGTAAAGACTGAAATGTCCCGTGCCCAGTCACGTGCCTCTATATGGTTAGGCTGATTTGAACTTTCCACGTGACCCATCACTTCTTTTACGTATCGAGCCCCTCCCCCTTCAATTTGAGTGTCCTCTTTTACCCGCTGGATTAAAGAATTGTCTTCCTCGTTTGCCTCGACGGTGAATCTTCCCGGCGATTCGCACCAGATCTGCATCTCAAAGCCTATTCCTTCAAATTCTAGTTTCACTGTTTTGGGAATTGGATACCCATCTCCTCTAACCTTTATTCTTGCCCATTTTAAGTGATTCTTCAGCTCCGTTTCCTCCTCCGTTTCAACCCATCCCCCACAGAATTCTCCAATTTCTTGAAAAACTTTTGGAGACCATAAGTGTAATGGAAGCCCTACTATCCTAATCCATGTTTGATTTATCTTCTTATTTCCTGGAACCATCCCCACCATTGGACTCCACCATTGAAGCTCGACTTTTTGCTTCTTCCAGAACCAGTCATTTCTTAGAACATGAACAGCCATTTCTTTTGATGGGAGTTCGAAAAGAAACCTGTTCTGATCCATCTCATAGATATTGGTTCCCTTTACTTGCTTCCAGGAATTTGATGTCCATTTACACACTTCCGATAATGTCACCATATCTGAGGTCCTTTCTGGAAATATTCCCACCAAACACCTTCCTAGCAATTCGTTGTGTGTTTGTTCTCCAGTTATACGAATTATGTCCCCTTCTTGTTGGATTTCTGCTGCATTCATTTCTCTATTTGCCCATTTATGGTTTCTGACAGTGTTTGAATACAGGAGACCTTCTTCAACCACCTTAGGAGCATTAAAGACATTCCTTCGTGCCCCATTATTAATGAACCTTTCTATTTTGGTTGCAATATCCATCCAACCCGAATTGAATGTCACCTCTGGGCAATAATGACTGATCTTCCTCTGCCTTGGACCCTGATGATGGTTATATAGCGACCAAACCTGTTACAGTTCCTTGCACAGAAGGTCTCTGAGAATTGGTCTTTGCTCTTCCATCTTTTCACATAGTTCCCCTTCACCCTTGAAGCTTCCTTGAGATTATCACATAGCCACATCATCATCTTCCTGCTGAAAGTAGTCCTTCTGATTAGGTTTCTTCCTCTTTCTGTCCACTCGAACCATTCTTCAGCACTGGATGTGTATCTCTCTATTTCATAAGATTTGAAGCCTGCTGCAAAGTATATGATGTTCTCCTTCATTGCAAGCAAGGTGAACACAAGAACAATCACTAACTGATTTTTAACCAAAAGAAGAGGATTTTTAGTCAGTAATCATAGAAGATGATCACTTTGGAAGTATGAAAAAATGAAATTCCGGCAGGAGACACCGGAAAATGGTCCCCACCTCCGGAAAAAAGTAAAAGTTGTCGGAATTCAGAAGTTGATAGATGGATGGGGTCGGAACAACGCCGCAAGGAGGCTGCTCAAAAAGAAGAAAATGAAATCTGGCCTGGAAACTGCTCACGCGCCCGGCGCGTGGTAAGAACCGCCGGAAACTAAGTCGTGCGTGGCAGCGCGTGGAAGGTGGTACGCCGGAACTGTTTTAAGGAAAAAAAAAAAGAGAGTCTAGGTCATGAAAAAGAAAACCTTGAACTTGCAGTCCTCGGTAAATGAATGATTTAATACGAAAGAAGCAAAAAAAATACCTTAGTTTCCAAAAGTAATCCAATAAATGGACGTTCAGAATGTTTTACATTCAAAGGGGGTCTCAGTACGAACTAAATAATACCTCAGTTTTCTGTCAATTGAAGTGTTAGAACGCAACATCATATTCTTCAACAAATATCCAGCAACATTTGAAGATGCTTCAAATCTCCCTTTGATACTGGAGGATGTCATCTTTCTCAGAACTATCGAAATGGAAGATCAGTTTAAAATAACAGAATACAACATATAAGTGAGTAACAATCTGTTCTCCACCAAAGGAAAAGAAATTTCTAGGGAAGTTACAGTATATCAACGAAGATTCTCATCACGCAACAGAAGAAGAGTACAACAACAACATTACCCAGTGTATTCCCACGAGTGGGGTCTGGCGAGGGTAGTATGAATAGAAGAAGAGTATGAAAACTAAAATAGAAAATTCTCATCACACAACAGAAGAAGAGTATAGGAACTAAATCGCAATTGAATATATTCAAAATGAAGAATAATTTCCTTCTAACCTATCAGTATCGTTTCTCTCTCAAACCCCATAGAGGGGGGCTGTTCGGCTCCAGAGGTGAATCGCAGGAATCATTTTCTGCAAAATCACTCTCCCCGTGCAGCTATGTGGGTTAGGAAAATATCCTTGGTTGTTCGTGGAATAAGTTGACCAGGAAATGCAAAAGGACAACAAGTAGCTCCACAGAATTAGCACAACTAGTATAGACATGTGCTTATAATATTCTTCACACTTGGACGCTCCTTCAGCAGGTAAACCATGATTTGCAAAACATAAAATTATAATAAGTAAAATACAAGCAGATATGGAAATTAAAGAAATGTTAGCAACAATTCATAGTAACTAGTAGCAAGACAATGTTTAGTCCTAATTTTAGAGATAAACAGAAATGTGCAAGCAAATATAGTTTTCAAGCTCACCACAACTAGCCGGCTTTCAAGACCTACAGTATCTGCAAGTAATTTGAATAATGACGGCATGAGTCATGCTTTATTTGACCCAATATCTGGACACCTCGGTTGTCAGAAATGTGAGAGGCTTCATCATGTGAAGCTTTAGCATGACATAGTTCCAAGTTTGGTCGTTTGTAAACATCAAACACCTGTGTACAAAAGAGAAATCACAAATGTTGATAGACCTTAACTTAAACCTTTTTCCCTCTACTAAGAGTAAAAGTTCAAAGCACCTACAGATTTCACATGCTCCTACCATTTTAATACTAAAATATTTTCAGTTTGAATTCTTATGCTCCCTCGTTAGAAACTAAAAAATACATTTTGAATTCTTATTTTACTAAAGAGATAAATGAACTTTGATCCTTGAGTTACGGTAAATTCTCATTTAGGTTCTCATGATATTTGGCTAAGCATATTTAGCCTTCAATATTAAATTGTGTGTTTCTTTATCTCTTTTATAACATACAAGTCTCCAATCCTAAAAATGTTGGAACTAATGTAAGTATAACAGCAACTTATCCTTAATCCCAACTCTTTATTACATACAAATCTCCAAGCCGGGGATACCGTTCACATGACAGGTAGCTGCCTATTTCTACTACTTTCTAGGAAACAGGTCAGAAGTATCCCAGAATTGATGTACTACATCCAAACGCAAGGGGAACTAGAGAAATTGAGTATGAAAAAGCTATTATAGATATACTATCAATAGCTCTACACATTATCACTTTTTCTAATCAATTAACTTCACTACTATCATTAATAAAGTAACGGAGTCCTATCCCAAATACTATTGTATGATTGTATCATAAGGATAATACTACAAAACTACATCTCTCTTCAAATTGAAAAGCTAAATATTTCATTTGCTTGATAATCTACTATCCATTTCCTCCCAGCTGATTCTCGATTTTGTTGCATTTCCTCCGTCAAATTTCAAAATATTTGTATCCGTCACCAGAGTTGGTCATTCCCTCTTCCCAATCACCCATCCGACGACCACCAAAAACCACTTGTTGAATGCCTAAATATCTGCATAGTGAACTACACATGTTAGCATCTCAGCTAAGATGATGTCAACCACTCATAAATTTGATAGTGAAACGCTTACTCTGAGCTCAATACAGTCAAGCAATTGAGAAGTACATCAATTGAGAAGAAATCAGCTGTACCAAGATCCACCCTATTATACACATGACCAAGTTGTTATAAGGAAGTTTTTCCACACTAAAGAAAAGAAGCATTACAAGGAATCTTTAACGAAATATTTGTAAATTTAAATGAAAAAGGTGCAAAGAAAGGCATACCAAACTCTGCCCCAATTGTCCTGGAATTCAACATTACTTATGTCATGGAACGATGAAGGCATCACCTTGGAGCCTTTGTCTGCATCATAAAGAGGATCAAACTCCAACGATGAACCCCCCAGCTGCATTCATTTAACACAAATATGAACCTTACCCAATCATGTTAAAGGGAGATTTCAATCCTTTGCAATCAAAAATTTCAGAAAAGAAAAAAGGGGATGAATGAACTAATATGATCAAGCACAGAATATAACTAATAACTTCATACAGTTACAACCTGACCTAATATCAACTTGTTTCAAGGTATTAAAAACTTAAAGGACGATGATTGTAAGTACTCCACTTAATGATTGGTTACTTGCTAAGGAAGCAGAGTGATGGGAATGACAACACTTAACAACGGCAGGGCAAAGAAATAATAGGTGTTTACCTGCAAATTAGATGAGTTAAATGCGCCTAATCGGCCGATGACATACCATGCCTGGATAACCTGCCATTAGGAGCAAAATATCTTCCTCAAGTTATCAAACTCAATAGGCTAAAAGTAAGTCACGTGATGTGAGAACAGAGAAGAAAACAACATACACTACCGAGAAGGTTAACGTCTCGATCAGATGGTGAGCCATATAATTCGAACCATATGTACGAATCAAGAGGATTAAAACTGTCAATTCAAGTTGGATGCAGTGAGTGATATATCTTAACATTATAGCAAAGAATTAAAAAGAATATTGCAATAATAGGCAACATTTTCAGTTTACTGATTACATTGTTAACTTAGTGTCATAGCCCAAGCTCATGGCCGAACAGACCTCACGGACAGCATCGGACCAAGGATTTGATGGGGATGGGTGCACCACTACATCTAACAGACCTGATGCTAGCCATAGAATATGCATAAGGGTGCGATTGGTTCAATGGGTTTTGGATAAAGGATATTCGAAATAAACCCATCAAAAAGGTAAAGAAAAGGGTCACCCTTACTCGAGAAGGCGAAAATTTCCCCAAGAGAGTAGTTGCTCAAATAGCAAACTATCCAATACTTGAAACTATTTATCCATAATAATTATTATTTCCACACAGCATATTTCATTCACAAAAATAATTTCCTTCATACCAAAAACATATACGTTCAGCAAAGACACTCAACTAAAACTGCTGAACAATTTATTGTATAAGGGCCTACAAATATCTGCAAAGCATTTGCAGCTTTGTGACAGCTGATGTTAAGAAATATAAAGCATGAATAACAAACTAAAAGGCCATGTATTTGAATTATAATAACTCAGTGCATTTCCTGATCTATATCTTCTTTTTAGTTGTAGGACCTGTGTTGCTACAATCACAAGCGCAATAGGACCAAATAGAGATTTTAATGAACTATTAGCCCGTGGAACAAAGCAATTTTGACAAGAACCCTATATTGTCAGACAAAATAACCTTAGTGTGACACCATAAGAAGTGAACTCCAGGAGAAGAACAAAGACATGGACTAATTCTTCTTCTCCGCTTTTATATTTAACAGAATGAAGTGCACTACACCAGGGAATTTTAAGAAGACGGAAGATTCAGAATTTAATTACTCTCTAAAGCTGACTTTGAATGCAAGCACAGATCCTGTTTTAGACTTGTGAAAATTTTGGCCCTTGGTTCGAACTCTTTCTTCGACCTATCAAAATGGAGAAAAGGATAAATTTAATTGAAATTTAATCAATAAAAAGTGTAGTATTTAGAAAAGGATAAAATAGCACCCACCCTTTTCCTCATAAGCTCTGGATTGCCAATACTATCACCAAGCACAGCACGAAGCTCTGTGTCATGCTTACAAGCATCTTCTAACACTCTGAAAAAACCAAAAAAAAAAATTGTTTCAAGCACTGACCGTGGTGGAGACTTGGCCATGTAACATAGAATAAAATCAAGGAGAACGAAAAAGACTTGGCCCAAGCAGGGTAGTTGTGGAGACGTTCATATTCACGTTTCCTCTTCTCCTCCCTGACCTTCAACAACCTCCGCCCTCTGGCGGTGGTTCCCGACCCTTTGGCACTGCTACTACTAGTAGCATCTGCACTTAAATCTCCCCCTGCAGCAGCAGTAATCGTCAAACATTCCATCTCCCTCTTTCTAATTGATAGCCAAGGACGTGAAGAGACACTCCATAGCGCCGGCGACGCTACTTGTGGAGGATTAAGGTGGAGGAATTGTTGATGCGTAAAAGACATTGGATGCATTAAAGACATTCTTAGCTTTATCTTGCAGGAATACTTTACTTAAGAATTCAAGCTTTTTATTTTATTTTCAAATTGGACGTAAAATCTCTTTATTTATATCTCTACATTAATAAATTGTTTAAAGAAAAATATTAAAGTAATTAGCCATTAGATTTAAAGGACTTCCACTCCAAAAGTCATAATAATAATCTAATAGAATATTATTTAAGTATAAGATACAGGCTAGATTTTAGATCCTATATTTTTTTGTATGTAGATTACTCTTGAAGATAAGTGATTTCAATTTTATATTGTCTTTTTAAATAATTAGAAAATAAGTTCTCCTATTTGCTTTTACATAAGAATATAATAGAAATTAGGTGAATTGGCGAAATATATAAACGACCCCTTCAAGTTGTCCTCAACGACCAGCTGAACACTCCAACATATACCATTTAGACACTTCAAGTGATTATTAAGTGTATCAAGTAAACACCTCCCGCTGACATGGCAAGTTGCGTGTATTTTAGTTTCATTTCGACGCGTGAGACTTTTATCAGAACTTTTCTCTCTCGTTTTCAAAATTAAATAAATTTTGTATGTGGGTCTCACACTATATCATTATATTTTCCTCTAACCTTGGGGGACCGTCTCTCTCCAACTCTTCTTGTGGTTTGCTTTGCTAATGGTGGATTGCTTTGAAATTATTAGCAATCCAGGTTGTGTCTTTTTTCCTTGAATCCATTTTACGTGCACGTTTCCTCTGTGAAGAAACAACAGAACATTGATTGGCCTGTTCGTCGAACACCTGAGATGCTCAGACTGCTCGTATCCTTGGATTGTAAAATTGAAGCATGTGTTTGATACCCATGTGAAATTGGTGACTCAGTTGTGTTCTCCTCAGTAGGGCGAGCATTTTGGTACCGAGCTTTTTCTATTTGGGCAACTGGAACACTAGCAGCGACCATCTCTGCTACGCCGGAGTTTTTCAACTCGTCGGAGACGATTTCCACGGTGGAAATGTCTGAAAATTGGTGGGGAGGTGTGCTTTGTGATGATAAGTCATCTATACGGTTTGGAATGTTGAAATTTGGCCCCAAAAAGCCTTGGGAAATTTCTGAAGTCCTAGGGTGATTTTTTTCTACAGTGAGTGCTTCACCCAAATTGAGATTCGTAGCAGCTGGGGATTGTTTGAGGGAATCGTCTAGTGGGGGTTTGTACGCCTTGGAATTGCACATCTTTTGGGACTGGTCTGGTGGTTTTCCTCCACCGGACGGTCGAGCAGTAGGTATTTTTGTCCGGCGCTGGTACTGTTCACCAAAATCGCATGTAATTTTGTTTTGGAAATTGTTGTTCCGGTGAGGGTTTTATTTCATCTTTAATGTATTTTCTTTTTTTTAATTATGTGGCCATTTTTTATTCTAATTTACACGTGTCATTTTTTAATTGGCTCATTTGACACATCATTGGCAAGTGTAGCTCACGCATAGAGTCTTTAGCACTCGGGTATTTACTTGATACACTTAATAGTCACTTGAAGTGTCTAAATGGTAAATAGATCAGTTAGGGTGTTCAGCTGGTCGTTGAGGACAACTTGAAAGGGTCGTTTATGTATTTCGCCTTTTGAGAATCCTATGTCCAGTCAATCTTATAATCTCTTCAAAGAACATACAGAAGGTTTTGCTCCTCGGGCTTTAGAAGTCCCTGAGGATGATCCTAGCCAGTATATAAACTCCTCCATGTTAGACTCAGTGACTCTCAAGGAGTCACCTGAAAAGGAAGCAGCTCATAACATCATGGCTATAGCTGCTGAAAGTCCGATGAATTAAGGAGCTTATCTCTCATCTAAGTATTAGGGGGAAGAAATCTCACTTCTAGGAAATGCAAGAACTACAGAACTCCTAGAGTCCTTGGCTCATGAGATATTCCTAGAAAAGCCTTCTGATGAACATGTTTCTCTTCCATGCAAGCTCACTCCTGTACCTTCCATTCACTTTAAGCTCTTAGAGTCTTCCTCCAAATCACTCACTATCATGTCACTACAGCAAGAGAGCTCTAAGTCCTCATTTCAGAAAAATAAGAGGAGTGTCAAGACAAGGAAAAAGAGGAAAATGAATCCAAAGTATTTCATCAAGAGTGGTTCAGCAAACCATGTAGACAAAGATGCTTCCAAGGAACCTAGTTCCTCAGTGCAACAATCTATGATAACTCAACAGTCTATGGAAAAGTCATTCGCTGAAACTATTGAGAAACAGGAAGGGTCACCTGTGAAGTACAACAACAAGTCTAAACAGAGTCAGACTGAGCTAGCTGTGTCTGAAGACAATACTGTGGGAATAGCAAGCTGGAATGGAAAGACTGCCGAAGGGTGTAGCAAACGAAAAAAGGGAAACTGTTAAGGAACCCGGTTCAATAAGGTCCATGACCTGTGATGGTGGTCTTTGACAGTAGAAATTAAGAACTCAGAAAGTGTTGTAGGGCCGTACATTTGATCCAGCAATTTTGGAGATTACAGGGATGAGACAAATTCTGGAGATTGTGGAATTTCTATAATAGGAACACTTGTTTGAAGAGAGAATGCCTCTGGTGTATGAAGATGCAGTACAAGCCTTTTACACATCTCTTTTCCATGTTGAGGGGGATCACATTTGTGCGCTCGTAAATGGAGTAGACATTGTACTCGACGCTTCAACATTGGGAAAGGTTCTCAGAATTCTGTGTGAAGGTATGAACTCAGTTAAGGGTGTCTGTGGAGTAAACTTTCGGAGAGCCATCATGAAAGAACAAGCTATTCAATAGGGGGAACATGTGCATAAGAAGGTATTGCTTCCTGAGTACCACCTTCTCTTTGAACTGGTCAATAAAGTGCTCTTACCCCGCTCTGAGAGGCGCTCTATTGCTACAAGATCGGACATGGTCCTAATGGAAGCGTTTGACGAGTTTGTCCCAATCAATTTGTTAGCCATCAGGATTGATCATATGCATAAGGTGGCAAATTTTAAGGGTATAAATCATGGGTTACTTTATGGCTTTCTCATAACTCAGGTGTTCAGATTCTTTAAGGTTCTCTTAGGGAATCGCAGAGTGGGCACACACAAGCAATCCTTCTCTAAGACCACCCTCGAAGAATGTGAGTGTATATAAAGAGTTGGTGGAAGCATCTTGACCATTTCTCAGCTGATTAATGCTCAAAATGTAGCTTCTGAGGAAATAAGAAGGTTGAGGGCTCGAAATGCCATTTTGGAAACTCAGCTCAGTCAAGAAGCTAAAGGACCTGATTCTGTAAGTGAGGAGGTTATACGACTGACTAAGGAAAATGAGAGACTCATGGATCAACTACTTGATGAACAACTGTCTGCAAATGCTAGACTGGACCTGGTTCTCAAAACCATTGTTGCCTCTTCCTCCAAGACTCATTCCCTTAGTGTCCCCTAGGATCCTGCTTGTGTCAAGCTATTTTTACTCCAACCTCCTATGGCTGTTGTTTTACTTTTGTTTGCATGTTTTTGTTGTGATGGCATGTTGTGCTTATCCATTACTGCTCCTAAATTACTCAGTCTAATGTAAACATTAATGAAACAGCTTCCTTCTTGTTGCTTGTACAATCTTATGTTCCTCTGGCTTCTTTTTTCTGTCATGTTGTGTGCACATATGTGGCATGAGCTAGCTGTGTTAGACTTCTCTATGCTTATTACATGTTGGTGCTCTTCTTAATTTCTGTCCTTTTTAATGATGCCAAAAGGGGGGAAAATAATAAGGGAGATCTTGGATTAAGGGGGAACTTAAGTGTAAGAATGATGGAGATCTTAGATTAAGGGGGAACGTCTGGGCATCTCATCTGCTTATTTCTACTCTAAAAAAATACTATCCATGCCTAAGTTTGTCATTATCAAAAAGGGGCAAATTGATGGGTTTTCAATGTTTTATGTTTTGTTGATCTAACAAACTTGTCATGAAGAACCAGATAGAGCACCTGGCACACAGGACATGCATTTCATGTGAACTAATCGAAGCCTGAAAATCAGCAAACGGAGGAACACAACAGGGGCCTGATGATCTGGTCCCTTAAGGTTCTCCGACACAAGCAAGTCAGTGACTGTATGAGATCAAGATAGAGAGGAACACAACAGGGACCTGTTGCTTTAGGGTTCTCTGACAAAAAGTACAAGTCAAGTACACAGCTGGAATGTGACAGAAGAAAGTGACTATCTGGCAACGGTTACAGAAGAAGAACACAATTAGGACCTGGTTTGTTGGTGTGTCATGACAAGAAGTACAAAGCCCACTATCCAGCTGGAACGCAACTGCCCAGAAGTGGATGTGCAGACTATACAACAGTCACTTCTCATTGGGTAGAAGTATACACCTTGAGTTGACATCACTATGGAGTGTTCCATCTTTTGTGATAAAACAACCTGGTGCAAGACACACTATTCTTTGTACATTTAGTGAAATCCTCTCAAGCATAACAAAGTTCATCTAGCATTGAAGTCACTGGTGTGTCAAGAACAAGAAGACAGCTCCACTAAGGATCAGTTTCTAACCAAGTCTTATGTACGTCCATAGTTGAGTTATAATCTTGTTAATTGTTCTACAAGTTTGCTTTCCTATAAGCTTTGTCTTAGGAACAAACCAAACTCATAAACTTTGGAGTTTATGTTGTGACTAAGAATAGTCATAAGTTAAATCATCTGTAACTAGGAGAGTTATAGAGTGGCTTGTGGTGGTGCATCAAAAGTTAGTTTGAAGTCTTTGCAATAGGGTGTTTTGCAAAGTGGCTTGTAATAGGTATATTACAAGTTAGTTGAGTTTAAAACCTACAGGTGTAGGTCATGGTTTTTTGATCCCCTTGTGTGGGATTTTTCCACGTAGAAAATCTCTGGCCTTCTTTACCTTTAGTCTTTACTGCATTCTAGGCATCATCTCATAGAGGACCAGGTACTCTATAGTTCGGTGGACTCATATAAGCCAACAAGTGTCTTTCTATTTATGTGGTAAAAATTCTATTTTCTTGTTCACTCTTTCAACTCATATTTCTATGCTTTTTCTATGATAGTATGTGATGATGATCTGATTTTTATTTACCTTTTGGGCTTACATATTATGATTTTTGTTTTATGAACCTAAAAGTTTGATATCTGCTTTGCAGATTTTCACATTCTTTTATTTATATTTTATATTTTTGTAATCATAATTTATTTGGTATTTACTAATTTCGGTTCTTTGGTGTGTATATGTTAGAATTTTTTATTTGGTAATTTTTTGTCGGATTTTCTTCTTGCGTGTAGTTTGATTTATTCATGCATCTTTCGAAATTGATACATAGGTGCATGATTTTCACTATTGACGTTGTACTAGAAATATGGAATGCTATCTATCTTGTGTGTGGGAATCCAATTTGCCCTTATTATCTATTGCCTATGGAGTGAGTTATCTTCAGAAAGTATCAGCACTTGAGATGCAATATCATCCTTTTGAGAAAAATTATAAACTTATGGAGGTTTAAGTTGATATTCATATTAGATAATTGCATTTGATGACAACAAGTAGGCCTCTAAAAGTGTCATGACCCAGAATTCCCACCGTCAGGACAGTGATGGCGCCTAACATTTCACTTGTAAGGCAATATGTCACGACCCAAAATCCACTAAGGGTTGTGGTGGCACTAGATACCGCTGTCAGGCAAGCCAACCAAGAAATGCATAATTAAATTCCAGTTTTAGTATTTGCGGAAATCATTTTTTCTTATATGTTAAATATTAGATAATAAAAATTTTACAAAAATGAACATAAAGTCGATAAAAGACTTAATACTGAATAATCCAAAAATCCTCCTAGAACCCGGTGTCACAAGTGCATGAGCATCTACAGATAAAGAAATAAAATACAACATCCGTCCGGAATACAGTAGACAAGAAATAAATGCAATGTACTGAAAGGGACTATACTAGCTGCGGGTCGCCTTGAATAATGCAACTCACCTAGTCCAAAAATCATCCGCGCTGCTACGCCCAGTAGGCCACTAGGGTTACATATACCTGCGCAACAAAAGTTCACAGAAGTGTAGTATGAGTACGTAAACAACGTGTACTCAATGAGTATCCCGTCTAATCTCGAAGAAGTAGAGAC